>PVIC010015060.1:0-16762 GCA_004025085.1 Thryonomys swinderianus
AAAATTGATAAATTGTATTTCATTAAAATGAAACGTTTCTTCTCTTTGAAAGACATTATTAAGAACATGAAAAGACAAGCCACAGACTGGGGAAAATATTTTCAAATCATAAATCTTATAAGGAGCCTACATCCAGAATCTATGAAGAACATATAAAACTTACTAATAAGAAAACAACCCAATTTCAAAAATAATAAAATATTTGAGAACACATTTCACTAAAAATATCTACTTGCCAAATGTGGTGGATCAACTAATGGTTAACTTGGAATGCCTGGCTGAACTGAGTCAGCATGGCTCTGCGTGTGGAAGACCCACCTGAGGATCATTGCCAACTGAATAAAAAGAGAACTGGAGGGGAAGATCAGTTGCTGCTGATTTTCTTTCTTTTTTAAAAAAATAAATTGAGTTTATTGGAACATTTTAGGTATACATTACAGTTATATTCCTCACTGGGAATTTTGACCTGTACATGATATACTTTTTTTGGAGAAGTTTGCCATGGTTGGTTTTCCACGGCTATTATCGTCAGAGGAGCTCAAGAGCTCACTGTCTATTGTCAAAGACAGCTGCTGTTCATCAGAGGACTTCTGCTCTTCACCTTGAGCATCACTTCCTGGCTCCAGTGCAGATTTCTCAGCCCAGTGGCACAAATCCTTCAACCCTCTGGCATAGATTTTCTAGCTTTCACCACTGGCCTTTGGGCCTGACCGGTGCAGATCCTTGGTATGGATTTGCATGAGATGCCATGGGCTCTAGGCCTCTGGCTGGTACAGGATGCTATCCTGGACTGTAGGTCATTAGCTGGACTTGTGGCAGACAATGGCCTGGGCTCCAGGCCCTCAGCTGGATTCTTTGGGTCTCCAGTGTGTGTACAGATCTCTCCCATTTTTCTGCATCTGACTTTTTGAGAGGATATTATAGAGAAATCCTATAAATTATATGTCCTGTATTGAGTCTATTCCCTTGCAAATCTTGATTACAACATCAAATAAGAAGATTAAAAGATAGGCCTGAGATTTAGCTCAGTGGTTCTGGTACCTGCCTCGCAAGTGCAAGATCCTGAATTTGATCCCTGGTTAACCACATACAATACTGGGCACGGTGGCTCACGCCCACCAGCAATCAATACCACATACCACAGTGCCGGGCGTGGTGACTCACGCCTGTAATCCCAACACTTGGGAGGCAGAGACAGGAGGATTGTTGAATTCAAGGCTTGCCTGGGCTACCTAGTGAGCTCAGGGCCAGCCTGAGCTACAAAGTGAGAACCTGTCTCAAAAAAAAAAAAAAAATCCATCTACCACTTTTAATTCTGTTTATCTGAATTTTTTACTGCTTAAAATGTATCCTTAATTTATCTTTGCTTTCTATTCCCTAATTTCTTTTGGGACCTTACCTGTTCTTTGATTCTAAAATTCAATGACCCCAACTCACAAAAACATCTTGGGGATGATACTAGTGTCACTTAGCTATAGATTAAGAATATGTTCATAATACGATTCTATACATCATAAAATTCCTATCAAATTAAGTAAAAGCTATAATTAGATCACAATAGAAATTATGGTGAATGTTTATTTAGCTGTGGGCTTAAAAAGGCAGAAAATTTTATTAACAATATACACAGCAATAAACTTTTCATATATTACTTTCACTCTTCATTCAAACAAGGGGTGACTACTGGATGCCTACTATGGGATAACTGCTATGATATTTTTATGCACTTCTTATGGCCTATATATAATTCTTTCATATAAGTATTTATTACCAATTTTCATATTAATAAAGGGATGATCATAGAAGTTAAACAATTGCTCAATTTTATGTGCCTAGTACTAAAGGAATTTTGGAATGGTAATTTTTCTAGGTAAATGTAAAACTAAAACATCTCTTCTTCCTAAGCATCTATAGGATTTTGTCTAGTTCTCAGGTTGGGAATGAATGAAAAGTTTTTGTGATTTAAACACATGCAGACATACACAAACACATAGAGCACAGAGTTTTTTAAGACCATTCCAACTTTCATTTTAGTTCTATTACTTCACTGGAACTATTTTCATTTACTTTATGCTCTATATTTCAAAGGTTGTCTCCAGCTTCTAACCCTCTCCTGTGAGGCGTGGATCCCAAGGATATAAAGTAGATTAGTAAGTAAAGGTCAATAATGCACTTCAAAGAGTTTGAGATATCTGCACTACAAGCTGTTATTGTTCCTATAATAGAAGAATTGGCTTAAATGTTGAATTTCCATTAAAACATTTCTTTGGTCATAGGAGCTAGTACCAAAAAATATCTAAACAACTGATGATTTACAGGATAGTGAGGGTTTCTAGAATAACACCTGAACAGCATGAGGTGTAGGTATTTTTCAAAGGTGAATAGGACTGAAGCAAAGGGTCATTCACCTTGCAGTAAGGTGAGACATCAGTTATGCCCCATGGGCTGTTCAAAGGGGCACAGCAGCTGTGAAGACAGAGAAGCTGGAACGAAGCCACATAACATATGCCTTCATTTCATTCATGGAGCAAACTGAGCACTGAGCAGATGGCCCCTCACTTTGATGAATGATCAGAAGGGAAGTCCAAGGATGCCATAGAAATAGGAACGTACAGAATGCTTTTAGGGGACCATATGTCAAGGTTAGCACCAGATGGGATAGTTACCTCCTTCTTCATACCTTTGGATCAAAATCTATGAAGAAACTGCAATTGGGGGTGGATAGCCAATAAAAGACAAACAGAATTACACACTTCCAAACCAGGGACACAGCTCCTCATTCTTTCAGTTCAGACCCCTCTTTGCCAGATCATTTCTAGTCTCTCCAACTCTAACCTTGGTTCTTTGAACCCATCAGTCCTGCAGGACTCTGCCCAAATTCCACATATCTTCAGTTTTCAAACAAGCCACGGTGACTATTCTTTCTTCATTCCCAATTTTCTCAGTTTGTATCAACTATTATTTTTAAATAATTAATATATTATATTCTTTTATAGATAAATACATTCCTAGCTATTAGTAACGTGAGGTCTGAGAGTATTTTTTAAAGCACTGACTTTCTCCTAGCTGACATAATACCTGGAATACACTATACCTTGTGACTATCTTCTTTGTACCAATTAAGGCCCTAATGTTGATATTTTGTTACAGTTGAGATTTTTAAAAATATTTAGCTTTGAGAAGCAGCACATTCAGAGAAATGCTATACAGTGGTACCTTGGTTCAGAAACTTAATTCTTTCCTTAGTTCTGGTGACAGAATTAGTTTGCAACCAGAATGTGGAAAGAAGTATGTTTGTAAGGTTTTTCTAAGAACAATAATAGCGTTCACAGTCCACTAACTGTATAGCGTGTTACTGGCTGCTGGGCAAGAGTTTGAACTGGAGCAAATTGTTGAGCAACTTTTGAAATGAAAGAAGCACTTCTACTTAACATAAGCTTTTATCAAATGTTCTCCTTTGAGCCAGGCTGAACAGTGCATTGTTCACTTCCTGGATGCCATCTCTGTTTAGAACGCAATAACATATCCCAAGATTCTATGAGTCAAGTGAGTTTCTAGGCTGTTATGGAACCCTTGGAAATCATACGGGGCAAATTTGCTAACAGTGGTTTTCAGATGATTCAATAAAGAAAAACATTGTGTTTCCTTGAAAAATTGCAGAAATCCTGCACAATTGATACACAGATCACATGAAGACCCACTAAAGGAACAAGTGTCCGCAGGCCATGGTGGTGCATGCTTGTAATCCCAGCACTCTGGAAGACTAAGGCAGGAAGATAGCAAGTTTGAGTCTGACTTGGGAGACTTAGCATGATCCTATCTCAAAGACAAAACAAAATAAAACAAAACAAAGAGCTTGGGATGTAGCTCAGAGTAAAGACCTTGGGTTCAATGGCCAAGACCTTTCCTCGAAAAAAAGGAAAAGAAAAAATAAGTGCTGTAGAGGAAGCATTCCTTTTGCCTTTGAATTGTCATTTTTGATTTCATCTCTGCAGGAGAACTGTACACATAAATCCAGAGAGCCATCTTATTTTCCTTTGTTTTTATTCCCTGAAGGAATTTGTTGCCACCATGACATCAAAAGACAGCTAAAGCTCTGGAGGAAATATAAATTGCTTCACAAAATACTAAGATAAATTCTGTTTGTAAAATTTATTTTGCAAAGAAAAACATCATGCTAAGCTGATTGAAAACTATCAAGAACATTAAGATATGTGGTGGGCAAGTGGTTGTAACTTCTGTATGAAAACAATAAACAATTGACTGTTAGTTTCTGAGCATATTCAGGAAGAAATGTTTAAGAGATGGCACAGAAGACTCACTCTGCTTTGACAAAGTTGCTCAGGTATAATGTAGAGCACCTGGTTTGCCTGTTACTATTCTTGGCTTCTTGAATAGAATTTCTAACTTGAATCTAGTCATTCCACTGAAGTTTATCAGCTGAGAGTTTCCCATGTTTCAGGCACATGTTCAAAAATGAAAAGAAGAAGGTCTGGACCAGGTTAACTCTTACCCAAATGGGCCTTTTAGGACTGGATTACTTTGGCTTTAGCTTCCTGTTTTGGGAGGTTACTTCCAGAGATTTCTTTCATTGCTTCCTTCATTTTCACAGGAATACAGAGTTTTCAGAAGTTGCTATTCAGATTTTCCAACTTTATTAGTTTTTAAGAAACTAAGTGTAATGTCTACACACTAACTGAATTTTTTTGCCTCCAAGTCTGTGAATCGTTGGACAGATGTAGGGTTAACTAACCCATCCTTGAGTCTCTCAATGGCCCTAAATCACAGGGTGCAATAAGTAGCATGTAAGTGACAACATCTTTCTTTATTAGTCATGATTAATGAAAGGATGTCTTATGTACAAAAGTTCTCATACTTACCAACATCAAGTCAGAAGTCATGAGTGAATATTAATTATAAAAAGGTTAAAAAGTAATAATCCTTAAGCTTTAATCTTTTTTTTAAAGCCTGAAATTTCCATGGTGTAGCCATTAAATGCTGTAAAATCTCTTGCAAGGAACCCAAACTGAAATGAATTATTTCTGACCTTCTTTCTCACTCCTTGAAAGAAAAAAAAGGTATTTTCCTGTATGGTGAATAAAACTCTCCTCAGAGAATATTTCTCCTTTCTATTTTTGGGCATATAAATAAACCATCATTGTGTAACTTAGTGTTCTCAAAGTAAACATACTCATGTAATAGAGGAGCCAATCAAAACAAAAAATCAGCCAAGCATGCCTGCAATTCTAGCACCCTGGGAGGACAGAGCAAGAGTATTGCAAGTTTGGGCCCAGCCTGGGCAACTTGGCCACTTAGCGAGACCACATCTCAAAATTTAAAAACAGGTTGGTGGTGTAGCTCAGTGTAAAGGACCCAGATTCAATCCCCAGTATCACAGTGAAGAAATCAATCATTCAAAAGCCTCAGAACACTTGTGTTTCTTTCCAATTACTATACTTTATACCTCTACTCAAACCAAGGGTAATAATAATTCTAACTTATGATACTACAAATAAATCTGCCTTGTTTTAGGACTCATATTTCTGTTCAAATGCCTTTGTGGGTATTGTGTTTATCATCCAACATTACTTTGAGTGATGCATCTATAATGGCTGTCATTATAGTTTGATTATTCTTATTTATTTACTTATCCAGTCTATTACTGATGAACATTTATCTCCAGTTCTGGTTCTCATGAGAAATTATACTACAAATATTCTTGTAAATGTCTTTTGGTCATCAAATGTCTCTATGTCATACAGAATATATTTGTTCATTTTTAATAGTTAATATCAACCAGTTTTCCAAATGCACTGTAGTAATTTACTCTCTCACTGCCACTGTATGAGTTACATTTGCTCAGTATCCTCACTAACATGCTTAGTGGCTGTGTAGTAAATTTATGTTAAAATTTTATTTTTATTTTTCTGAAGAACTTCCCGATTTTGAGCAACTTTTGATGTATTTATTTGGCATTTGACTCTCCTCTCTTTCTATCATCTTGTTGGAGTGTTTTGCTTATTTTGAATTAGTTTGTCTGTCTTTTCTTCATTGAATTTAAGGTGTTTTTATTTGCTCTGAATATGAAATCAGTCTGAAGCATGTATTGCAAGTATCTTTATCTACTCTGTGAATTAGCTTTTCATTCTTCAAGCACATAATTCATTTTAACTGTCATTTTTGTTTTTTCGAGCAATGAAATTTCAAGGAAAGATGCCTGATAGATACAGGCTTTCAGCTGAAACCACTCCTAGCAGACATATGGGAGGTGGAGGATGAGCCACAAGACAAAAACTTCACACACACACACACACACACACACACACACACACACACACACACACACACACACAACCTCTTAACATTGTCCCAATTGTAAGGTCATCTTTCTCTATGATATGGTGGTGAAAAAATTTCAAGAGGACAACTAGAATCCTAAAACTATTATTGTTGTAACCCAATGACAATAGGCATAAATATGTATAGTAATCAACATTTAAAAAGTCAAGATTTCAAGAACTTGTCCCTCTGTTCCTGGGTACCTTAAACCTCACACTTTCTCCCAATTTTCTCTGAATCATCACATGAGAGGCTTTCACACATGTAAATAATGAAAAGGCTCGTACACATTTTTGAAAGATTCCTTGCCAAGGCTTTCTCAGTGCTTAGTTCTGCCGATTCCTGTCTCGCCATCAAAGCAGTCTCTGATAATGGACATTTTGTTGAATCACAAAGTCTGTACGTAGGATGTGGGACAGAGAGACTTCTTTCCTCTTTTCTGCTCTTGGTTGTATTTTGTTACCTAGCAGTTTTGCTTGTATCAAGTCTCACAAATCTACCTGGGAAATAGATCCTACTGCTTTGGTCCAAAATACTTTCTACCAAAAGGCTAAAAACAAGTTCCTGAGATCAGGTGGAAGGAAAGACACCACAGCATTATCCTGGCCACTTCTGTCTACTCTAATCTGTGCTTTAATCATAACTCCTCTCTCTGCCTGCTAAGCAAAAACCTGTTCACATACCAACTTATGAATGATATTTTCAGAGATCACAAGGCTTCTGTCTCCATAAGCCATCAAACTTTAAGTCTCAGTCTGAGCTCACTAGAGAACCATGACATATTTAGCAGAACCTTTCGAAATGCTTAGAAGTATTTGCGACATGTAATTATATCTGGTATTGGTTAAATACTGACAGTATGCCGGGCATCGTTCTAAATGCTTTATAGATATTTGTTCATGTAATTCTCACAGATAACCTGATGAAGTAAGTTCTATTATCATTCTCACCTTACAGATGAGGCAACTTCAGCCCTGGGAGGATAGCTCACTCTCCTCAGATAGTTACCAAGTGGCAGAACTGACATTGGTCACAGAGACCTCCTATTATGTGCATCAGCAGACTGGGTGTCTAGTTGAAAACCTGGTAAAAGCATGAAATCTTAAAAGTCACACCTAATGCACTTTTCTAGGTTGAATTACGTCCTTCTCTAAATTCACATTTTGAAATCTGACCTCAGAATGTGATTATTTAGAGAATAGTCTTTAAGAGTGGTGATTAGGGGGCCGGAGGGTTAGCTCAGTGGTTCCGGCACCTGCCTCGCAAGCGCAAGGTCCTGAGTTCGATCCTCGGTTACCACATATAATGCTGGGTGTGGAGACACGTCCACCAACAATCAACACTGCATACCGCAGTGCCGGGCTTGGTGGCTCACGCCTGTAATCCCAGCACTCGGGAGGCAGAGACAGGAGGATTGCTGAGTTTGTGGCGGCTTGCCTGGGCACCATAGTGAGCTCAGGTCCAGCCTGAACTACAAAGCAAGACTCTGTCTCAAAAGCAAAAAAAAAAAAAAAAAGAGCGGTGATTAGGATAAAATGAAGTCATTAGGGTAGGCTCTCATCCTGTAGGACTGTTATTATTTTTTAAGAGAGAAAGATACAGACACATGTAGAAAGATGACCATGTGACACACAAAGAAGAAAGGACTATCATTTATAGGTCAAGGAAAGAGGTCTCAGAAGAAAATAACTTTGCTGAAACCTTCACTTTGAAGTGTCAGCTTCCAGAATTATAAAATAATAAATTTCTGCCTTTTAAAGTCACCCAGTCTATCTCATGTCGGCAGAGGAGTCCTAGAAAACTACTAATAAGTACATTTATTTAAATTGAAATATTAAACTTAATTAATTTGACACTATTTTGATTGTTTTGGAATATCTAATTTTCCCTTCTACTAACTACATCCACAAACCACACACAGTATTATCTATGATTTTCACTTTATTTCAGGTAGAGAAAGAATATAAAGATATTGTGAAGCAACTTATATGCAGAATTTAGATTTATATGACTTTAGCTTTTTCAATCCCAAACCTTTCCAACTTAACTATCTTTTACTCATTTATATTTATCAAGTTCGTGCAAAACACTCCAATATAGAAACTGTTGATTTCTCCATTATCTCTTCCATCACTTTGTATGTTGCTGTAACCTGGCTCTTAAAAGCCCTTTATGTGAAAGGCTTGGTCCCCAAGGCGGCATTATTGAGAGATGGAGTCTTTGAGGTGAGGCCTTATAGAAGATATTTAAGGTTGGGAGATCACTGCAGGAGGTGCCCTCAGAGCAGACTGTGGGACTTCGGCCCACTTCAGCTGCTTTCCTTTCTACTCCCAAGCCATGAGGAGCTCTGTTCCATCATGTTCCCCTACCATGATGTGCTCCCCCACCACAGGCACAACTGTAATAGGGCCAACTCACCATGGACTGAAGGTGAGCCATAATAGTCTTTTCTTCTTTTTAAGTTGATTATCTTAGGCATTTGTTACAGTGACAGAAAGCTAATAGATCTATACACATTTAACCACAGAAATAACTATTTGTGGCACTGGAGATTGAACCTAAGCCTTTAGACTGAATTACATCCTTAGTTCTTTTCAGTTTTTATTTTGATACAGGTTCTTGCTAAGTTGCTTAGGGTTGGCTCAGACTTGCAGTTCTCTTGCTTCAGCCTGACAGAGTACTAGGATTGCAGGGGGTCCTCCATGCCAAGCACAACTTTCTCTTGTTAAGCATGTAATTCAGTTAGTGGATCTAAGGTGTGCAGGCATACCAGAGAATACACCATTAGCTGAAGACATTAATAAGCTGAAGGGTAATTCAAAGAATTTATTCACTGATTATAAGCAGCAGCATGACATTTTCAAAAATCCCATTTAAGAAAAAAATGTTCTAAGTTTAGAGCCATGAAACATTACCTCAGGTGCACTAAAAATGAAAATGTGACCATTACAATTCTTTCTTGATGAGTTAATTAACTGTGTTAGGCTAATCTGTAAGCTTGGTTTTCTTTCTTTCATATCTTATTTTTTTATTAGTTCATGTTTGTGGTATATAATGGTTACACCCATCACGGGGTAGACTTTGTCTTCCTGCTCTACCAGACACAAACAGAAATATATTACACTTTCCAAATATGTCTATGTATGAGTATGTTTCTTCTTTTAATTCTGTAAGATCTTGCTTTATGAAAAAATGTTATGTGTAGAGAAATCTGGAAGAATTATCTTTTCAATATAATATCATTATAAAATTCTGTCTATACATATTATAATTCTCTCCACATTAAAATCTTTATATGATATTAATATAACTACTTCAGGCTTATTTGGTCACCATTGTGTAGTACATATCTTTAAAGTTTTTTACTTTCAATCTTTCTTAAATTTAAATGTGTCTTTTATAAATAACATAAGGGTGTGTTCATTTGTATTTAATGAAATTCTGATGGTTTCATTCTTCTAATTGGAACAGTCAATTTATATTTAATGAAATTATTGATGCATCTGAATTTAAACTATTATTTTACTGCCTTTTATAAAATTGTATTTTGGTTAGCTACTCATGCTTCTCGTATATTTAGTGGTTTCTGGATTATTTTTACTAATGTACCCGCTAGTTCACTACTTTTATCTTTGGCTCTGTGTAATTGGCTCCCATACTCACATACACATACTGATTTTAAAATTTGAGTAGCATACTCTTTTTCTCTATAATTATACTTATTTTTTAAAATTCTGGATCTCAGGAAAAAACTCTTGACTATATTCTCTATTTTCTTATAAATGTTGTGCTTATTTAAAATTTCATGTGTGATAACTCCTCTATATATCTGTTTCAGTTTTTCTTCAGTGTCTTCCTTGATCCTTTAGTCCTGCTTCTTGGAATGTCAGCAGTATTTTATTAAATGTTAGTGTGGTATATGAATTATTTTAGAGATAATCTTGAAGTTTTTGATGATGTTAACTCTCTCCACAGAATATTTGGTTGTTTGGGGTGGACTGTTAGCCTAGGAAGTTCATTTGGATATAATTGGGCAATAATTACAAGAATTTACTTCAATCTCTGTGAAGTCTAATTCTTTTTACTCATACTCCTAGAAGAGTTCCTTGAAGAGTCCCAGTGGACTCCTAGTTGTTTACCAGTTTCATAACACATTCACAGACTCTGATGTCTGTTTATTCCCTCAGACCTATAGGTCTACCAAAAATCCCAAAGGGCTGTTCTTCAATTTTGTGTAGATTTTACATTGGAAAATACCTTAATGAAAAAATAGCAGAAAATATTAGGTTCTTCTTTTTAAGGATCTTGAGCTCTCAGTTTCTGGCTGCCTTACTACTCTGTAAAGACATCAAAATGTTTTTTTTTTAATTTGTCCAGGTTTTTAAAATGTGTTTACTGAGTAGACATCCCAAAGTATAGTGTGTAGCTTGTGGAACTGCAACATTTGTCCCTAATGTCTCCAGAAAGATTCAGCTATTTATATTGTAACAACTAGGCTCAATTTCAAGTGAATGTCTCTAAGTTTTTTTTTTAATATAAGGAGAAACAGGAAAATAATTTTATCTTGGAAAAGATTTTTCCCACTTGTCCAGCCATAAAATTTTATAAATGGAATTTTTACTTTATTTTTCACATGCAGCAAAAGATCTCTTTGGGCTTGATTCAAAATATATTACAATCCACCCATAAAAATCTTTCATTCCTAGTTTCAGTTTATATCAAGAAGGAAATTCCCATTAAATCCTTATTGTAACCTTAAATGCAATTGCTCAATAATTGCTGATAGAGGTCTCAATTTTTTTAATAGTCTAGGAAAAGAAGTGTACAATTTTGCATAATATTTTATATTTCCTGGCAAATGTTCACTCCTGTTGCCACCCATTAGGTATATATCATTTGAATATTTTTCATAAGGCTCAGTATATGGCTTAATTCAGCTCATGACAGGTAGGAAAAATCTCAGGGCTTGTACTTTGGAAAGACAGAACCAAATTCTGTGTGACTATGTCTTTGAAAAAACTGTGTGAATGTGGGGTGGCCTAGGGGCTCTGGAACCAGGGAGGCAACTTCAAATTACCAGACACATCTATTATGAAGTGTTGAAAGGAGAAAGAAAAACAAGTAATAAAGTTACAAAATAAAGTTTATTTTATCAAAATTAAAACTGCTTCCTTCCCTCCACTTCAGAGTAACCTTGAACTGAACAGTCCAAGGATTACATTGCTGTGATCCCTTAGCAGCTAGTTCCACAGCAGGAGGTGCCTGCTACAGACAAAATTATAAGGTTAGGAATGTTCATGATTCAGTAACCTGATTGGCTGACTGTTCCTCAGGGGTTTTGAATCAAATATTTACACTTCTAAATGGGAATAAAGTAAGGAAAATGGTTCATAAAGAGAGTCCCAACACATGTATTACCGAAATAACAGATGGAAATATTATATTTTTGAAACATTGTTTCTATAAAGTCTTTTTGAAGTATAATTTTTGTGGGATACACTAAGCCAAAAGTGGAGGAAAGAGAGGAAGAGAGAAAAAAATATTTTATTTTCCAACGTTAGTGTCAGCAGAGTATAAAGACAGCACTTCGTACAAAAGGCACATCAGAAAATGTGCTGCAGCACAAGGTGGTTGCAAAGCTTCTACTCTACATAGAAGTCCCAAGGAAGAAAAATATTCAGAATCCATTTCATTGTCGCTAGTTTCTGAGTGCAGAGTCTCAACTCTTGATCTTTGACATCTTTGCAGTGAGGATATTACTCATTATTGAATTTTTCATCTTTCCTAAAGATTGAACTCCAGGCCAAGACTGAAAACACTGTCCAAAAAAAAAAAAACTATTGGCCTCTTCATCCTTTCTGAGATTTGGGTAAGAATTTGATAATGGATATTATTTTACATATTGATGCCTCATCTAGTCAGGGTTTCATAATGAAAATATACATATACAATCCAAGGAAGGAAGCCAAACAACAAATCCATGGCACTTAACTGAATTTTCCTATACAAAGGAGCTGGTACCCATGACAGAAACAACAATGTAGGATTACCCTGTTATCTTTCCAGGAGAAATGTCCTCTTCCTAAGCAATTACTGGTCAGCTCAATTTCTCTTTCACTTGTGTCTCAGAGTATGGTTCCATTATCTTGCTAGTCAGCTAATAGTGGTTTTACTGTGTGGAATTATGATTGAATGCAATTTCTAAATGAGTCAATTTTTAAAGGGAAAGAAAGGAAGACATCTAGAAGAAGGGCTAATGGTTGGGATGCAACAAATAAAGGAACTACCATTTGTCTTTCTTGTTAAATCCAGGCTACTGATAGATGGACTATTCAGGCAGCACACTGTTAAACTTGAGGATTTACATTCAGGCCCTAAGCACTAAACGACAACCAGTTGGCAAAGGGCAAAGTTTCAGTACTCTGGTCTCTGAAAAGTCAGAGAAAGCAATCAGACAGTAATCTAGGCTAAAACAAGGAAGAAAAAGAAAAGGAACCAGCAACTTTTCACCGCTACCCACCAGTGAAGATACCACAGGGCAAGGCAAGAAAATGGTTTAGTAATAATTCAGTCTGCTCGGGGAATTGACTGAGAAAGCCTCAGTGGCTCGAGTCAGGCCAGTAGTAGCAGGACTCTTTGGGGAGCCATTTCCTAGACCTGTTTTGATCACAGGGCTCTGGCTTGGAAAGGCTTTCACCAGTCCTGTGGTTTTCTGGTTGTGCGTCAGTACATTCTGGCTGAAACACCTCGCTTCCATCTGTCCAGCTGCCTCACCAGTGGTTCCCAGTGCCATAGCTCACTCTCTTCGGCTTTGAACTAGATTCCAAGGACACACTGGCTGAAGCATGAACTTTGAATCTGTGGGTTTGTGCTGGGATGCACATTTCCCCCAGCCTTGTCATGGCAATCTGAAAGGGGAAAATAGGGAAATCTCTTCAATAAAGTCTACAATAGAATCATGTGGGCAACTAGTAAAAAAAAAAAACAGATTTTTTACTCCGGGAGGCTGCGGTGCGAGGACTGCAAGTTCTGGCATAGAAGGAGTGGGAATTTGGCATCTGTTTTTAAGAATCTCACTGACGATTTTGAAACACAGTCGCTGTCTAATACAATATACTCAGTTTCAAAACTTAGCAAACTCCAACCCAAAGAAATTAACTAATTTTAGCAAGGTAACACAAATGCCCTGAATCACCTGGTGTTCTTTTCACCATACCCAATGCTCTCTAGCCTTCTGCCTGTGGTTTTACAAATTGGGTTTGAATCTCAGTCTTCCTAAGCACAGTTTTCCTAAGCACAGTTTTCCTATATGTTTTGGCCTCTTAGAGGTCTCTGAAAAGGACTTGCTCTGCTTACGTACAGTCACTTTCAAATCCTGTGGCCTTCAACTAAGGTAGTGTTGGAAAATAGTATGAGTTTCAAACAGGTATCAGAAAAGGAAATGTTCTCATTCTTAGAAAAACAGATTTATTTAATATGCAAAGAGGCACTTGATATTTGAACAGCTCACACTTAAAAAAAAGGAATTCTTGGGGCACTTTAGAGAGTGATAATTATGAAGAATCATTTAAAATTTTCAGGATTACTACAAATCTTCTGTGGGGTAACTTGATAGTGATCAAAGGTAGAAGAAGTGAAGTGGAAGACAAAGTTTTCCCAATGAAAATAACTGCTTTTACTTTAAAAACTGCATGGTAATAAAAACAGAATTTTATAGTGGGTCAGATGCATCATAAGCTGTAAGTAGATCCAGGAATGATACATGCTTCATCATTCATATTCATCATTATAGACCAGAGTTCAGGCTGCGCCAGGAGTCACAGTCAACGTGAAAGTAGTCATGCTATGTTGTTAAGTTCTTAATAGTATACATAGACAACAGAGTTTTTAAAAGGCTACAAGAATAAAAGTGAAGTTGGCAATATAACTTCTGTAGTCAGACACATCAAAATTAAAATACCAGATCTGCTACTTACTAGCTGTGTGTGGTCTTGAGGAAAGTATTTAATGTCTTTGAGTCTTAATTTCCTCAACAATTAAATGAAACCTTACAGGGTTCTTAAAATTATTAAAGCATGGAAGAAGGGAAGAATAATCGAGGAGATGCTAGGGCTACTGAGGAAAAAAGCAAAGAGAAAAATGCAAGTGAACCAAGGAAAACTACATTAATATTAAGAGGAACAAAAGAAAAACTAATAAAGAGAGAGAATAACAACTAAAATATCTGTACAATAATTAACCTAAAATCTCAGTCTGAGCTTTGTTGGCAAATTCCCAGTTTTGTGCCTACTAAAAACCCTACTTAAATCACAGGATTTATATAAATATTGTCAAACCTGTCTACAATATATGTATTAGATGGACCCATGAAATTATGTAATTTTGTATGCTTTGTTCTCTGCTATGTCCAGTGTTGTGAAATGAATGAGTGGGCTGGTGGGGTCTAACAATGGTCAAAATCTTTAGACTTTAATGTACCGGTTAGGTCCTCTAGATTGGGTGGGTTCATAGCCTCAGAGATGACAGAGTCCACAATGGCCATCTGAGCACTAAAGAGCCAGCACCAGAGGATCCAGCAGCTGCTCAGTCCAGGAAATTGGGAACCACAGAACAAGCAAGATCAAGGATGTTGAAGCTGAAGGCGTGAAGGCATCAAAGATTTCTGAAGCTGAAGTCATGAAGGCTCACTAAAGAGCCACTGGTATGAGTCCATACTGAAAGGCTGAAGAAATTGAAGTGAAAGTCCACAGGCAATGGCAGTAGAAGAAGATGCACCCACAAAAGCAGTGTTCAGTTTTGCCAGCATGGGCCAACTTTTCCCTTCTCATTCAGTCTGGGATGCAAGCCTGTTAAATGATGTATACAGCTCAGGGCATGTCTTCCTCCTCAGTTTCCTGACCCAAGAACCAATGGTCTTTGACATTCCTACAGACGCACTGGTAAATGTGCTTTACTAATCTGCCAGTATCTCTTCATCCAATCAAGTTACAGTCGCAATTAACCATCTCACTCCACAAGCAAAGAGACTGAAGAATTTACAACGATCATTTAAATGCCTTTGTGTTTCTCCTGAATGATTCTATTATGTACAAGTGTAAGTCCTTTTCAACATGACAGCCAAGAGATGAAGGTTAATTTCTTCTGAAAGAATAAGCAAATGCCCTGTAATGGTGCTTAGATGCCTTAAATTCAAAATTGATACTGAGCCTAGGAATAATTGGTTAGAGAGAAGTTCTAATATCAGTGCCAAAGTGTTTAAAAATAGAAGGTATTATTGCTATTATCTTAAATTAGATGACATGGCTGAGGGTGTACTTTAGAGTCAGAATGCTTGACAAGCACATAAAGACCATTACTGTTTAAAAAAATAAAAGGTGATATGTCAGTACAGCCATACAGTTTTCCTAAACAGTTCCAAAACTTGCTATTATATATTGGAGACCTGGTATATAAACAACAATTTATTGATGCTGAATTTAAAAATCATTGAATGAAGAGGAAGAAAGAGAGGAAAGGTGGGAGAAAAAGAAAGGAATGGAGTAAGGGAGGGAAGAAAAGAGGGAGAGAGGCAAGAAGGAAGGATAGGTGAACAAGCAAAGGAAGACAGAGGAAGGAAAAGCATCTTACCTTGCTTTCCTCTACTATAACAAAATGCCACACATGGGGTCAATTCTAAACAATGGAAGTTCACTTGGCTCACAGTTCTGGAGGCTGGGAAGCCCAACATAAAGGGCCCATCTGTGGGAAGGGCCTTCTCACTGTATTGGGATATGGCAGAGTTATCGTGTGATGAGAGCATTCATGAGAGAAAGAACAGAGCACAGGGGGCTGATTGTACAGTAAGACCACCTCCTCTTGATAATTTCTTGCATCTGTGACTCTGCAAGGGTTGAACCCTCAGAGTTAATCACCCCTAAGAGTCCCACCTCTGACACTATTGCACTAAAAATTAGGTTTCCAACCCATGAACTTTGGGGGTACATTTGTCTTACTCTGTTTTCTGTTACTATAATATAAAACCTGAGAAACACAGTTTATTTGGAAAGGTTAAGATATCTGGAGCTGGGACATTTTAAAACATGGTGTTAGCATCTGCTTAGTTTCTGGCAAAGGCCTCATACTGTGTCATGACGTGGTAGAAAATTGGAATGGTAAGTGAACATGTGTGGAACAGATAAAACATGAAGGGTGCCTTTACTTCCTGATAAGTGCTTTCAGGACTATGAACAAAATACACACAATACAATCACTCTTAAAAGACCCTCCTGACACTGCCACAGTAATAATCAAATTTCAACATGAGTCTCAAAGAAGACAAACCATATTCAAACCATAGCAACATTCACACCATTGTGGAAGAAAGGAAGGAAAGAAGGGGGGAGAAAAGGGGAGGGAGAAAGGCCAACAAAGAGAGCATAAAATC
>PVIC010015060.1:16862-35801 GCA_004025085.1 Thryonomys swinderianus
AAAAAAAAAAAAAAAAAAAAGAGAGCATAAAATCATATACTTAACATCTGCATTAGTTTCTAATGTATATTCTTAAATACCATTATTATAAGTTAAATAAGTCACTATAAAATGAATGTTCCAGACATCAAGAGCAGCTCCTCCATCACAGTGTGCAATTGTATGTTCTGCACCTTGATTGTGTGGAACTTGTGTGACCTGTGGATCACAAGCACAAGCCTGGGGTTGGACATGAAATTGATTCTTCTCTTCACTATTCTGTGGAATCAAATAAATCACCTATCCCAATTGAACCTCAGTTATCTTTATCTTTCTCCATAAGGGGCATAAGAATATAAGAATCTATATCACTTAGGATTTTTGTAAAATTTGAATATGATAATAAATCCCAGAACTTGGTACACTCTAAAGGTTCACAAATGGTATACACTCTAAAGTTTCACTGTTTTGATAAGAATCATCATTAATATAACTCAGATTTTTTAAATCTCAGTTTTATCATTTAAGAACATGTTACATGGAGCTAGGAAATGTATTCATTGCTAGAGCCTCAGGACGAATATTTAGAACCTCTATTTCCCTGTGTCAGTGGAGTTGGTGACACTTAGCTTTGATGTTGCCTCATCTTCACAAACTGCCTGCAAGTTTTATTCTCCTTTGCAACTGACCTTCTAGTTGCACACAGCAGGTCTTTACCTTCTGCTGACAGAGCCATTAAAGCAAATGAAAATAAAATAGTTGACTCAAGATCAGAAGATGAACCATAAGTATCATAATTCCTCAAATTCTAGTCCTGAGTTTAGCCAAACAAGTTAGGATTTCCATGGGTTTTAAGAGTGAGTCAACTCTAGAGATATATGAAACATTTTAAAAACAATCCAAGTATATATTGCATCTTATTTTATAAAAGAGAAGAGATTAAAACAAGGGGTTGGAAAATGCAAGGCAGTTAATGAAAGGAAATTAGGAATTCTATAGGTTCTGCCTTAAAAATAAAATGCATTTGATTCATGAGCTATACGATTATTTTGCTGAGTAAGAATCAAAAGAATGAAGTTAATTTTAGAGATAATTAAAAAGATCTTTGTGGTTACCAAGGTGGCTGCTCAGGAACCTAAAATCTTCAAATAAAATATGAAACCTAGGGAGGCCATAGAGTAGGGGGAAAAAAAGAACACAGAAGGAATAAAGAAAACAAGTTATATCTATATATTATTTAAATGTTTACACTTTGAAATAGTACATATTTGTAGCATCTTTCCATCTTTAACTACTTTATGAAGCTCATATAATTCTTTACATAGGGTTTTCTCATTTAGTCCTATAGAATAGTTCAAATGTTCTAAATTAGCATTACAGAATGGTTTTTAAATTAAAAATAAGATGAATACATTAAATATTAGTGAAATGTATTAAGAAACATTGAATATTTCAATGTTATTTCAATATTTCAACTCCAAACACAAACTAGAAAAATGATCCTTAAGACCCATTTCCTTTACCCACAAATAGATGTTTATTAACTACTAGGTAATATATATTATAGCATATTGGAAAATTTATAAAACAAGAATCTTACAGTTGGAAAATTTAGCTGGAGGATAAATTATAGACATGCAGTTATAGGAAGATAAATCAGAATAAAATTTGATTACTTCAAGATTTCTACAAAAGATTGCTGAAGAAATTCAGACAAAAGCTGGAGTAGTCACAGAAAACAAAGATAAATTCAATTTGCAATCAGACATGAAGAATGAAAACTATTAAAATGGAATAATAGGGCCTGAGATTTAGCTCAGTGGCTCTAGTGCCTGCCTCACAAGTGCAAGGTCCTGAGTTCGACCCCAGTAACCACATACAGTGTTGGACATGGTGACTCACGTCCACCAGCCATCAATACCACATACCACAGTGCCAGGCATGGTGGCTCATGCCTGTAATCCCAGCACTTAGGAGGAGAGACAGGAGGATTGCTGAGTTTGAGGTTTGCCTGGGCTACATAGTGAGCTCAGGACCAGCCAGAAGTAGAAAGCAAGACCCTGTCTCAAAAAAAAAAAAATGGAATTGTGGGTTTTTAAATATCAAATTCAAAGTTACAATTTTATCCTATATACACTGGAGATTGTCTAGGAGTTTCTGAGTAAGTGAACCTTTAGAAGATTCATGTAACACAGGTGGTTTGGAAAGGAAATAAAAGCAAGAAGACACATTAGAGGGACATTTGTGATACTTCAGACCCTGAAATATACTGGTGGTAATGGGAATTAAAATTAAAGGGAACAGAAGGTTTTTGAGAGATTTCTTGGGAAAAGAGCTACAAAATATGACAGAGAGTTCCGGGAAAAAATAAAGATCAGATTAATAATCAGACAAAAGTGACTATGGTTTTAAACTTTACTGTAGAAAATTATGATACCACTTACAGATGTAGGATGTTGAGGGAAAAAATATTTTGTTTAGAAAATAAAATTTTCAGTATAAAGCTTTGAGAGTGGGTCTAAAAAATTTGTACTAGCAGATAAAGGATAGAGAAAAGTTAGATTGGGAGCCAAAAAGTTTAGAGGTATACTTAGCAAATCTCAGTTGTTTGTAAAGATGCTATCTACTCATTCACTAAAGCAAATGTAGACACATCAAATTTATATGGCCCTAGAAAAATGAATTCCTAAATCACTGAAAAGTTATCATGAGGCATAATGTCTTTCAGTGTGTGTTTTAAGTAAGTCAACAGATTATCCAAGGCAAGTCCAGGAACACTGAGCTAAAAGAAAAGCCACCCAGCTGGACTTTCTAAAATATAGCAGCAGAAATAGGAGAGAAGAGCAGATAAATGAGGCTCCAGAATAAAAAGCAAATCAGAAATAACTGCACAATTCATTAAAGAGATAACAACTATAATGAAGGACATGATTGAGTCTAGAGTAGATCCAGATTAAACAAAAAATAGAAGATTTTGGGAAAGTGATGAAAACCACAAATAACCCAAATAAGAAAGAACTGGAACCCATAAAACAGATTCAATCAGATATTCAGGAGATTAAAATTCTAGTGAAAGTATATGCAACACAATCAACCAACAAGAGAACAACAGATCTAGAAGATAGGTTTGTGGCTTGTAAAAATAGCAAAGAAGCATGAAAAATCAGCCCAACAGCTGTTAGATAATGCAAAGAATAACATGATTAGAATCAGTGTAAAACCAGAAGACCACACAAAGGACATAAAAAACCTGTTCACAGATGTAATTACAGAAAACTTCTCAACCATAGAAAAATAATTTGGCATACAGACAAGTGAGACATACAAAACTTCAATTAGCCATGATCAAACAAAAATACACCAAGGCACAAGATTCCAGAAATTTGACAAAAGAACAGAATATTAAAACCTGTTAGCAAAAAGAAAAACAATAATCTGTAAAAGAAAACCCATTAGATCACAACAGACTTCTCAACATAAGCCCTTAAATGAAAAAAAAAAAAAACTTGAAGTATTTCAGTCCCTCTAAGAAAACAGTCTCCAAGACAGATTTATATGACACACAAAACTAACTCAAAATTGGTGGAGAAAGAAGATACTTCTATGCTAAAGAACACTTGAAGAATTTCATGACCACCAGCAATCCAAAACTCTCTGAAGGATATTCTAGTAAGATAAAATGAAGGCAATAATTTCATGAATCCATGAATAGAATGAATTCACCTAATAAGGCAAGTAATTAAACAGAGGGTTAAGAAAGGAGACCAAAAACAGGAAAATAATATAATAAGGACAAGTCAACACATATTAGTTATAATCATCAATGGAAATTGTCTCGACTCACCAATCAAAAAACAAACACATTGGAAGACTGAATCAAGAAACAATATCTAACTATGTGCTGCATATAAGAAACACAATTTACTCAACAAGAAATACATAGACCAAAAGTCAAAGGTTAGAAAACAACACTCTATGGGGCATCAGTTCTGCTTGCAGACAAAATGGGTTTCAAGTCAAGACTGATCAAAAGAGACAATTCCAAATGGAGGGGTAGTCTCCTCTCTCACTATTAGATATACTACTGATATTTTGATTGGGATTGCATTAAATCTGCACAACCATTATGGAACTATGACAATTTTCATTATGTTAGCTCTTCCTACCCAAAAACAAGGGATATCTTTCCATTTGCTGAAACTCACACAATAATACTAAATGTATATTCTGAGTAATGCAAGTTCATTATGGACAACTTAGAAAACTATGAAAAGAATTTTTCAACAATATAGAGATCAAATTTATTATTCTGGCATGACAGAATAACTGATACCCTACTTTCTCCCCATCATAGACAACTAGAAAAGTGGACAAGTTGGGCAGCTGGGCACTGGTGGCTCACACCTGAGAAGCTGACACAGGAAGATGAAAAGTGCTAGCCCAACCAGGGCAACTTAGCAAGATCTTGTCTCAAAATAAAAAATAGAAAAATGCTGGGTAGATAGTTCAATGCAGAAGTCCTGGGTTCAATCTCCAGTATCACAAAAATAGAAAGAAAACTCTTAGACACAGGACTATGTGTTCTATAGGGAGAACATGAAGTGAAATATCTAATCCACCAGGTTTCTTGTTTAAAACATTTTTGAGACCATATTTGAAATTTCAGTTATTGAGAATGGAGAGACATTTTTGAATATCCTTAGGCTACAATGGAGGCTCAAGACATACTGCACCTTACTTAAATGATTAAACTAGTTCCAAAGAAGTACTTAGCTTAAAATTAAGCCTCAAAGAATTAAGGCAAATTTCAATAAATTTATTTAGCATTAAAATAAAATTCAGCATTCTTTAAATGAAAACAGGCTATCATGGTTTTGCTCCTGATAGCCCACTCTACTGCCTCCAAGTTGCACTTTTGAGTTTTCCTCTTTTCCTTGGCCCAAGCTCACTCTGCAGAGCCAGTTTCTCCTTCGTGCTTCACTTTTACTTTTTCAAATAAACTTTGCCAGAAAACAAATAAGTGAAAGAAAAAACCGACAACATAAGACTGATCAAAGTAATATTCATAATGTCCTGTAATCATTCAAAAACATTAAATAATCTGGACATGGTGGCATATACCTATCATCCCAGCACTTCAAGAGGCTGAGTCAGGTGGAACAAAAGCTAGAGCACAACCTGAACAACATAGTAACTTAGTGAGACCTTATCTCAAAATAAAAAGAGAGAAGGCCTTGGGTTCAGTGTCTAGTAACACACATGCACACACACACATGGGTGGACACACACACACTAGAGATAGCAAGAGAGAGAAAGCAAAAAGTATACACATTTCAGCAAAGAAAAAAGGTATAAATATTTTAATTCTAAATTTACTGAGACATCATGAGATTCACACTTTACCTTTAGCTTCCACAATTATAAGAGGTGTTCAAAGTGGTGGCCATTAGCTCCTGGATTTATTAGTACAGCAAACTTCTTCTCAGGTAATCTTGGAGATTGAAATTTCTGCATTTGCATTTTCACTTTCTTATCTAAGGAGCAGGAGTGTAGTGGGGGTTCTGTGATATACAACATTCTCTAAGGTCCCCCACTTGAAAGTAACACCATTTGTTGAAAAAAAATCATATTCTTTTTCTTTTCCTGAAGTGTGTATACATTTTTATTGATCTTTTTATATCCATTCAAAATAAAAGGCCCAATCAAAAAATGGGCAATTAAATGAATAGTCACTTCTCAGAAGAAGAAATACAAATGAGCATTACATTCATGAAAAAATGTTCACCATTTTTGGTATTTAGATAAATGCAAATTAAAACAACCCTGAGATTCAGCACTGGGGGTCATAAAAAACATTGTTAAGGTTGGAACAGAAAGACTATCAAGAAATCAAATAACAACAAATACTGATGAGGGTGATAGGAAAATAAACACTTCTACATGGATAGAATTAAACTATTACAACCCATTATGGAAATCAGTATGGAGAATCCTCAAAAGACTGAAACTAGAAATTCTATCCAACCCAGCTACTCCTCTTCTAGGTATATTTCTCACCAGGGTTAAAGACATCAGAGATCTGAGGTGCAAGCCACTAAGTGGGTCAGATATGTGTGTGTGTGTGTGTGTGTGTGTGTGTGTGTGTGTGTGCGCGCGCGCATGCGCATTCGCAAACAACACAGAAAAAGAAAGTGATAAGTGCTATGGAAGATAAAGAGCAGGATGTAGCAGAGAGAGAGCCTCTCTGAAATATGTTGTCCTCACACTGAGGAGGAAAAGAAGGAGGGAAATGGATTCCAGGATCTGGGAAGGATCTGAGGCAAGAATCAAAGCCTATAGGGAGAGTGAAGAAAGAGACTTTAAGGAAGAAGAGAAAGATACCAAGCAGTGCTTTTTCCCAGAGCCCAGACTCGCAGCATTTGATAACTTCTGATGATTTGTAGGCTTCCATGGAGAAATGCACAGTGATACAGAGCACTGGACACACTGGACTGCAGCAGCAGCTGTTATTAACATATATAAATTAGCTCTGGATAGTTGGAGGGTTGGCACCAGTCAGTAATGAAGTCCAGGTCATCGCCCCAAAGAACAGAGAATCTGTGCACCAGCTACAGGTGCTACATTATAAAGGGATTAAGATCCATCTGACAAGGGCACTGGGGGGGGGGTTCATAAAAACCACTGTTAAGAGTTGGAACAGTCTTCCCTGACAAGAGTTCCAGCCACTGGACTGCCACACCTCAGCCAGCTTGTTGCGTCCCCTGCCACTGTCTGAAGAGTGAAAAAACACTTTCTGGGAGACTGAAGAAAACCTGTGGACTACAGCCATTGGTGAATTTGTGGAGCCAACGCCCCCTACAGGTCCCTGGACTCACTTCAGGGGAAGAGTGGTTTACACCTACAGTAGAACCTTACAGAGTTCAAGCCTGCAGGAGTTCAGGGAGCTCAAGTCAGACATTGTAGCCAGAATCTAGAATGAATCCCAGTCACCTACGGCTGTCTCCTCTGATCTGTCAACTCTGATCTGCATGCAGCTCTCAATACTATCTACAGATGACAGCAGGTCCACACGTTGAAGGGCTCTTTTGGTATTGTATTTTTTCTATTTTCTACCTTCTCTTTTATTCTTCATTTCTCTACTTTCTTCTTCCTGATTCTGTCCAATTTTGAGTTTTTTCTTCTTTCAACTGCTCTTACTTTTATAGGAGAGGAAAAATAGCCTCCTGTTTGCCTGTTGTTGCTGGGTACCCCTACTCTTCTTTTGTTCCTGTATCCTCTCTTTTCTTCCTGACAGTAACATTTCCCTGAAATTTGTGTGTCTCAGGTCCTCTCTACTCTTTTTCTTCTATTACTATTATAGAAGGGTGAATTCTGTTTCTAGTTGTCCTGCTGCTATTAGTCTGTTTTGTTTTGTACTTGTGCCTTCTGTTTCTTTTGTCCTCTAGTCTCTATCAGTTTCCCAGGGTTCATGTGATCTTTATATGTTCTCTAACCCTATTTCTTATCTCTCCCTCTCCTTTTATCTCTCTACCCCCTCCAACTCCCTCAAAGCTTTATTCCCAAAGGGTGATGTTGTTGTATTGAAGGCCTGTACTGTAAACATATTTCTGGTTAGCTTTAAATTTCATTATATGTTCACAGATCTAGCTCATGAGGTTAAAGGTATCAGAATAATTATTACCGCAGTTCGTCATTTCTTATGCTGTTTGATACTGTTGATGATACTTATTGTATTATTTCAACCAAGGCATTGTTATTGTTCTGTTTAAGTACCTTTTATGGTGTTCCAGAACTGAGATTGCTTAAGGGCCATTATAGATCCAAGGAGGACAACTCAGGAAGTAGTTATTTCCTAAGCATTCTAGATATTAGGAAAAAGACACTTGCAATAACCATTTCCCAGACAGCAGGCCAGGAATTAAACCAAAAACATCAGCAACAACAAAAAAATAGAAATGCAAAAACACTGAATCACCAAAAGGGAATCTAGGGAAATATGAGACAGAACAAACTGAAATTCAACCACAAGGACTCTCTAAGCTGGTAACAAAAGAGGATCAGTAAAATGAAATCAGAGATAATTTCTCAGATAACAACATGATTATTTTTTAAAGTTTTACCTATCCAGGTTTAGTGGCACATGCTTGTAACCCCAGCACTGAGGCAAGAGGATCAGGAATTTAAAGCCAGCCTAGGCTACACAGAGAACCCAGATCCAAAATGTACTGCATTCTGAGACCCTGTCTCAGAAAACTAAGGTAAGAAAGTTTTTCTATGCTAAAATTTTATATTAAAATCACTTAATTTCTCCCTTATCTCTACTAAAGATCATCAGTATGACACTTGACAGATTTCCCTGATTTTAATAAAAGTAAACATTGCTAATGACTGTTTCTTAGTTTCTATTTAATGAAGCTAATAGTTAATATATTTCCTTGATTTTAAGATCTCACTGACTATCATATGCAGTATTAATTTAATAACAAATTTTGGCACAAAAATAAGCTGATTCAATGTTTTCATCAAGTATAAGATGCATTTCAACTGTGGAAAGGCCAGTTATTGAAAGAATGCCTCCTATCTTTGAGGAAACACTGTACTATAAACATGGCTGAGTTGTATACAATGAGCTTACTGTTTACTGGTTGTTGGGATTGTATGAAAACATTGGCTCTTGAGAACATTGGCTGTCAGTTGCCCAACCCTACAAGCAAACTATATCTTTTTCCCAGAGAGGTGGAAGAAAGGAAGGATAGAGGAAGAGGACAGGAAATGCATATCAGGTCAGCTCTGCAGAACCATCCTAACTGCTAAGATTCCATACATCTTAATAACAGCTATACTGAAAGAGAAATTCTAACAATTCACACTAAGATTTACATTTACTTTTATTTTCATCTCAGTCTATCCACAGTTCTCAGAGAATCTCTCTCTCTGTAACCTCAGGTTTTGAGAGGTGTTTGAAAGTTGCTAGTTTTAGGAGTTGGTGAGTCATCCTTTCTTCATAAAATCTTTGACAACAAGCTCAAATAGCTAAAGTAGACACAGCTTCCAATGAGCAGGACGGCAGCTCAGCTTCTAATAAGTTAATCCAATGGTTTTTGTCATGAGCAAAACAAGAAATCATGTTTTTAATCATGCTAAAAGGTCTCTGCATCTTGTTAAAATCTGGAGTTCAATCACTTCTGTGCTAAAAACCGGGGAATGCTTCAGCAGGGCATAAATCTTGCCCCTCATTGTACATGCGATCCAGATGCTGGAGGAGAATTAACGTTCATTTGTAACACATCTGGTGTCGGCAGCTTTGAGTAAGCTCTAATAGAAAGAGTGCGGAACTAACATGGCATTACACCCTCCCTCAGGCCAGAGGTTCTGGACTGAAGGTAAGAGCCTGCAGGTGTCCCTAGGGGCTGAGCAATAAACTGTACTAATCAGCTCTGGCATTGTGTTAAGTGCAGGGTGTTTTGAATTTTCCACAGAAATTTCACAGTCCAGTAATTCTACATTCCAACTGTCTGCTCCTGACAACTCTTTAGGTTTGCTGCCATCTTGAAACTCCAAATGAAGGCCCAGATCCGTTGTCAGGCCTGAACTTGTAAAATGGGGACAGCAGATCTCTGCCACAGCCAAAGAGAACAGGTAAAACTTCATACCTGTAGATATAAGAAAATATCTTGACATTCACTGAGAGTCCCAAAGTTTTACTATAGTACCTACTCTAATTCACTTTGTAATACAGTTTTTCTTTCCAATTTCTTTTATCATCAGAATACACTTGGGGTTTAAACTATAACAAATATCTTGCTTTCTAAAAATCTGCTGAAAATTTTATATTTTGGAATCTTTGTCTATGTTGTTCCTACTAGTTGTTTTGCCTCAAGCCATTTGTCTACCTATTAATTCTCAGACACTTAGCTCTCAGATCCCTTCTCAATAAAGCACTTTCCGTGGAGTATTTTATTATTTATTGTTTTCTGTGCTTATCTCTTTGGTTAGACATTATTGTTCTTTATGAGATTCTGTGAGAAAAGATGGGCATTAAGGGGCATGTAATAAGGTTTCAGAGGTACCACTCATTCTGTTTCAGTTAAATTATACTTCAAAGAGAAAATTATTGGTGATAGTCAAATATTATGGCACATAAATGCTACCAGAGGGTTCATGTTAGGATTTAAAGAATATCTAGGAGACTACAAATATATTTTTATAGCTGGGAATAACAACACATCCTTGTAAGGTCAGCGCTGGAGAGACAAAGGCTGGAGGGTTACTAGCTCAGGTACAGCATGGACTACATAGCAAAAAATAAAAAAAAATTATAATGAAATCATGCTCTGTCTGGACCAAGCTCTGAGGTCAAGGAAATAAGACACATCAGAAGCGTCCCACAGGAACCAAGGCCATCAATATTAAGGCAGGATTCTGTATCCCCACTCATGCTCTGGTTGGCTCACCTACTCCCTGAGGGAAATAAGCCTCTTTCCCCTCACTCAAAGTGTTCACTTTAAGTTGGTACAGCATGTATGGTTGAATTTTATGAGTAAAATATTCATCTAAAAGGCTCCACTAATCATACATTTTGACTCTGTTATTTTTAACTATAACTAGAACCCAGAAGAAGCTACTTGCTAATTTTTAGACTTGAAAACTTCACACCACAAAATAAATCACTTGTAATTAAAAATATAAAGCATGAGCATTGATAAATGTTAATAACCTCATATAAAGAAAAAATATGGATTGGAAAAGTACATATGACAACGGTATTGATGTCTTAAAGAGATAAATGTTCAGTAGTAATAAGGTCCTGACAATTTTTCTTTGTTATTGGACAATATTTATACTTTCTCCAATATTTTCATGTGTTTCATTTATTCATTGATCTTCCCTACCTACTTGCAGTAGAATTCCCAGGATGAAAATTAGAGAAGAAGGAAAACCAAAGAATAAATACATCAATCTAAAATAACACAAAAAATGTTTAGGTTGTCTGGTAGAAAAGCCATCTAAGTGAATTTATGATGGCTTGCCATGGAAAGCAGCTTCAACACAATAAGACATATTCAATTCAGGTTTGATCAAAATAATGAATACAAGATAAAACTAGTAAAGTGCTAACGCATACACAATAGTATTTCCTAACCTCAGAGGTCTGGTACAAGAAACATTAGGGTGAGGTTGTAGCTCAGTGGTAGAGTACATGGTTTAGCAGGCATGAGGTCTTGGGTCCAATCCATAGCACCACACACACACACACACACACACACACAGACTTTTTTCAGGTTGGATGATAGAAGTGGAAGAAGTAATGAATTACATTGGAAAAAGTAAATATGTAGATAAATATAAGAAAACATTGACTGTTGAGAGCAATAAAAATGGCAGTGTCTGGTAAGCCTTATAACATGTAGAAGCATATGATGACAGAGAAAGTGATAAGGATAAGGGGTAGTACAGTTACACTACTACAAATTTTCTGTATTTTTGGTAAAGCAGTAAAAATATTATTATTGAGGAAGTACTCACTGCTTTACATACACAGTGGCCAAAAATATGGCACTGGGGTTTTGCAAAAAAAAAAAAAGGTGGGGGAGGATTTACTGAACAAATGACTAGCAAGGAGGTCAGGAGCTATAAGCTCAAATCTGTGTTCCTCATCAGTTGGAGTTGGTAGTGAGGAAATTTATAGGAAAGGAAAGCAGGAAAACTGTTGCTGGTTAGGTAGCACACTTCTTTATGTTTCATTTTTTGGTTACATTTGGTTTCCATACAGGGGATTTTGAGCTTATGACATCACTGACCTGATATGATACTTCCTCTGCTCCTAGACACTCTTGAAAAGCCAGTTCCAAACCATAGCAATCATTAATGAAATGTCTGCTGGCTTTCCCTGGAAGATAGTTTAAAAAGAACCCTGATATGAAACATACATTAGGCTAGAGACAGTGATGTATGTCTATAATCTCAGTACCTTAGGAGGCTTGGGCAGTAGGATCCCAAATTTGAGCCCAGCTCAAGTAACCTGGTGAGGCTCTGTCTCAAAATAAAAAATAAAAAAGGCATAAAGGGCCTGGGTTCAATCCCCACTGACCTCACTGTTAGGTTGTATCCTTAACAACTGGAAACAATTTGGCTCTGACACTCTGAGAAAGACAGAAAAAAAAACCCTACATCTTCTATTGCAATACTACTCGGCTTCAGTATCAACTAGGAAATGGTAGGAGACGGGTACAAAATGGCAGTCTAAATTACAATGTTATTGTAGATGTTTTCTAGAAAAGGATAGGAAAGTGCTCTGAAATCCCTTATGTTCAGACTTTTATTTGAAACCATCTATCTGTAAAAAAACAAAAGATACAGTACTTAAGCCCTCAAAGAGGAGACTGATAATCCCATCCTCAGACCCCTCACCTATCTCTGTCAGGAAAATACAGATCTTGCCCACCTATTTAATGAAAGAAACCACACCTGGAGGTTTCCTCAACCTTATCATCATCCTCAGGACAGTGAATTAGTCCTATCCTCTCCAAATGACTCAGAAATTCAATCAGTAGCTAGTTCCCCAGAGAGACCCAGTGTTCTCCAACTCTAACCTCATGCTCTCCAAACAGCTATTACCCCTACAGGACATACTCAGAGTATAGTTTCTTGCTTTTCCAACTCACAGATTATCCTGTCTCTAAGAGAGGGCTCAGTAGTAGAGAATAGTATGTGAATCCAAGTTCTTTTTCAGTAGCAGATATCTAAGAATGCAAAGAATGTTTATAGGCCAGTTTTCATAATATCTCACTAGGTTTGCAGATGGGTTTCAAATTTTGGTCCTTCTTTTGCCTTCTCATGGTGAGACATCCAATTTATCTTAACCAGTTGCTGTAACACAGACAAAAAGCAAAGATCCCTAGGAAAGAGAGAAGAGAATCATCCCAGGAAGGGTACTGTCTCTCTGACACAACAATACTGGTACTATCATCCTGAGGGTGGACTAAATACAAGGTCTAAAATGATGACTGCTCTTATCATGGAAATAAAAAGATGCATAAAGAAACCTGTTGATTAAAGAAAAGTGAGAGGGGTTACACAGGGCAAAGAGAAAAATCCAGCTATTTTTCAGGGCTGATTAGTAGAAGCTTTCTGTAAATATACAAACATATTCATCTTCGAAGGAGAGATGGGCACTAAGGGGACACCATTTCATTAGTTTATCAGCCCCAGATATTTGCCACAATTTTTTTTGAGACAGGGTCTTGCTTTGTAGTTCAGGCTGGCTCTGAGCTCACTATGTAGTCCAGGCAAGCCTCGAACTCAGCAATCCTCCTGTCTCTGCCTCCCAAGTGCTGGGATTACAGGTGTGAGCCACCACACTTGGCATTTGCCACAAATTTTAAAAACTTTAGATAGGTTCCCAAACTCCTATGATCAAGTGCTGGATACAGCTCAATAATTGGGATCTAAAGGAGGACAAAATGGAAAGGAACTGAGAAAATATTAGGCCAAAATATGGCTGTCACAATTGGTAATATTTTAGGTACACTCAAGTCATTCAAGGGAAAACCCAGGACCAATCACATGAAGAAATTCTGCTTTAAATGCAAGGAAACTGGACATTGGGCACATGAATGTACTAGGCCATTACATGGGTCCTGATCCATGTGTCTGATGGCTGATATGCCTGGAGGACTAATTCCTACTCCCAGAGAGGAGCTAAGCCAGTCAACAACCTCACCTCCCACTCCCAACAGAGAGGACTAAAGGGGCCTGGGAGAAATTGCAATGCCCTGTCCTTGAACATTTCCATTCTGCAAGGAACCTTAGTTGGCCCCAGATGTCACAGTTGAGCAAATTCAATTGCTTATAGCCCACAAAATGGCTTACTTTGGAAAACACTCCTCTACATCTATACCATAATTGGGTTCAAAATGAGCCTTACTCAGAGTGTCTTTATTCCTGTTTTAATATATTAATTCAAGGATCAAATGTTCAACCATGAAGTTTTAATTGTCCTGCAGTTTCTACTACCTTTCTAAGAAGATATTTACTAGTAAGGTTGGGGGCAACTTTGCCAACCTGGCAGAGGGCTGAGGAATAAAGTATCATTTTCATTTTGCATGGAGACCTCAATCCTCTGGGAATATTAAAAGAGCTAACCAGACCTGAGCTTGCCAAACTGTGCCAAGAGATTTCTGAGTCTTTGGCTTCAATTATGGCCAAAATCCCTCAAGAAGATTCAAAATACCCCCAAAATATGAAACACAAGCCAATTTCAGATACTATTTGGGAGACATTTTCTATCTTCTGATATGGCAGTGGGCACAGAGGGGACAAGAGTTTTACAGCATCTTATTAATCTATGCCAAGTACAACATACCCTCAACTATAAGTAAACAAAGTCCTCAGAGCTCCTGGCCCAGGGGGATCACCTAGTGCCCACCCTGGAGACCAAGTGCTTAATGAACCTTGGAATGAAGGGAACCTAATTAGAGATCAATTAAAAAAAAGGTCCCTTTGCAGTGATCCTTGCCACACTCACTGCAATAAAGATGGCAGGGGTAGACAGCTATACTCATCTTTCTAGAATAAAGCCAGACTCACTTGAGCTGTCTGATGAAAAGAACACTCAAAAGAAAGAAAGAAAAGTTACTCATGTGAACTCCATGGAAGATCTGAGGCTCTTCTTCAAAAAGCAAGACTTCAGTACTGCTCACAGTATAGACAAATAGACCCACTAATGATCCTTGATCCACCACAGTTTAAATGGGCACTTATATTCCTATACTCCTGCTTTTAATCATAATACAGGACACCAGCTCTGAGGCTCTTGGTAGTTTATCTAATATACCTCTTTGCCCTGCTTTCCTCTCCACAGGGAATAAGGAAATAAAACTCCTTAGAAAACTTCTTAATAATAGTGAGGAAAGAGTTTAGGGTGTGGCCAGTCTGCTGGATATGCAATCATGTTCTGTCAATCACAAAGATCCAGAACAACTCTATCCTAGGACTTATCAGAAAATGCTATCTTCAGTTCTTTTCACAAGAATCCAAGCAAGTTTTTATTTGACACCTGATGTCAGGCTGAGGAGTGGGAGGTTCAAACAATGGCTACTATTGAGCTCCGGGCCATTGTGCTCTTTTTCACAGTGGTCCACTCTCACTCTGTACTTCTTGTCCTACTTTTAATTGGTCCACATTTTCTCTGCAGTACATGTTTATTTTCTACTATAATAAATGTTAAATCTTGTTATCTGTTCCACTTGTCTTGAGGAATTTTTACAAGACCTGTGACACACACACTCAGAAATCAGGAAGACTTAGAAATCGCCCCTCAGAGAAAACTCCAACACCGGTAACAATAGCTCCAAAAATAATGCCTTTAATTACTTGATCTGTCATAGTCCACCTTCTAAGATAGATCAAGAAATATTCTCACCTTCTGATATTTGATTCTTCTGGTATTTGGCCTCTCCTTCAAACTGATAATAAAGTTTATCCACGCGAGGCTTCAGATGATAATCCAGACTACAGCTGAGACTGTAGCTACTCCTGACAAATTCACTCAGCTTTCCCCTATCGAACAGGCAGCTCAAAAATCTCTGACATACAACCTATAACACATTTCTTATGATCTCAGAAGTTCTTTTCAGCCCAGCTGACAAGCCCCAACTTCCTATTATCTATATTTTATTTTGCTCTTTATTTATATTTTTGGTTTCTCATATAGGCGAAACTGAAAAATTTAAGCTTGTTTGTCTGATTCACCACATAACATTTTGGCCTCAAGGTACATTCACCTTCCTGCAAATAACTCAAATTTATCCTTGTTTATGGCAGAGCAGAACTCTTACTCCTAAATATCACTTTTGAATTTGTCATGTAAATTACACCAAATTCAGCATACATGGAAGTACCGTGAACAGTAAATACGCAATCTACCCATTTATCTATACGTCTGTAAGAGAGACTCCCTTTAACTTGTCCTCCACTCCTTGCTTTCTGTTGCCCTTCTGCCCCTCCTAATCCCTTGGCTCCTTGTAGGTGTTAAGTCCTTTAGGTTTACAGAACCCAGATGGCCTTTGGAACACTCTTCCTTGGTAACTAGCCTAGGGCAGTGAGAGCCCTTTGGATATTCTGCAAAAGATACACCCCGCCTTGTTAATGAAGACACTTCCCACTACACAGCCTCACAACCCCCTCTCACTCTGTAAAATCCCTGTTCACACCCTGAACCTGGGAAGACAGAGCCTTGAGGAGAGCAGCCCTTCTATCTTCTTCAGAGCTGGCCTTGAGTAAAACCAATTGCTTCCTAAAAATTGATACTTGAGTGGTAGGAAGTCCAAATTCCAGTAACTTCTCAAATTATTGCTTGAAGTAATCACTCTAAATAGTTTCTTAATTATACTTATAAAAACAATATGTATTTACAGGCCTAGCTGTGTACACATGTACAAATATGAGTGTGTATGTGTATACTTACATATACATAGTACATTCTTATACTTTAAATATTAAATTAGAATATATTCTGCTCTATGCACTTATTTTTAAGGCATAAAATATACTTTAAAGATAATTTTATATGTTGAGGTTCATAAAATAATACTGGAAAAGATGACATACCCAGTATATGAATTCAGATGGTACACTGGCACATCATTATAATCCCAGCAGCACTCCAGAAAGCTAAGGAAGGAGAATTTCAGGTTCAATCCTAGCCTGGGCAGCTTGGTGACTTAAGCAGATAGTATTTCAAATTATAAAATAAAAACTAGGTTGGAGGAGTAGCACAGCGGGAAGGTTTTGGATTCAACATCAATTATCAAAAAAAAGTATCTTTAGAACCAAGATCTTCCCACTTTTCTGTACTCTCCCACCTTCACACTGGGGAAGATCAGGAGGTAACAAACTAGTGGGTGTTACCTGTGAATTAGAGATCGAGAAAATGTTTCTAAAGTCTTACACCTGGGACCAATTAGAGACTTATCTTCAGTTCTCCCAAGAATTCAGACAGGTTTTTAATAGGACTGCCTAGACCTGATATTAGCCTGGAGAGTGGGAAATACAAAAGATAGCTACCACTGAGCTCCAGTTCCCTGTGTGCTCTTTCATAGTCGTACACTTTCATTTTGTAGAGTATACTTGTTTTCCTGCTTTTAATTGGCTTGCATTCACTATACAGACCACATTTCCTTTCCTATGTAGAATAAATATAAAACTTCACTATCTTTTGGACTCATTTTGCCAAGACAGGAAGAATTTATAAAGAATCTCTAGGAAACACTCAAAGGGAATGTGGTAGGGGGACATAATGAGGGGAAAGAATAAGTAGGATTTGAAAAGAAAAAGAAAGTACATGTATATAGTGGTGGGGGGTTGTGGGGTGGGTTGGGATATAGGTGAAAATGAGAATTAACTCATGTCATACACTGGTACAAATTCCCTAATGTTGAGTGTGATTGTGAGCTGTATGTAAAATGTACCAATAAAGAATTCAATTGGGGAAAAATAAAAGAATCTCTAGAAAGAGTTCTCAGCACCCTAGACTTTGGTTACAGCACCACAGTCTCTCACCAAGACACACAAGGAGAGATTTTTCTATAAATGTCTCTCACCTGACTAATGGAAGTTATTTTAAATGAGTGCAATTTTCTTGAGACCCCCCTCCTTATAATCTTATTAAGAGAATATCAACTCACAGAATCAAAATAAGCATTGATCATATTCAGACCTCAGATGATATTTTATTTTAATTTAATTTATTTTAATTTTTTATTTTATTTCTTTTAGAGATATTGTATATACCTCAGGCTGGCCTCAAACTCAAAATCCTCTTGCCTCAACCTCACAGATCTTGGGATTACAACCATACTCATGGTGCCTGGCCCATCTTCTATTTCAGAAGGGTAAGAGTGGTGACAAGAGAAAAAAATCATTTATTAGCATATATACATGACATCTACCAACATAGACGATATAGGTCAATCATTTGGTTAGCTGCTTAATGAAAAAAAGAGGCGCAATAAATATGAGATGTATGGGTCTGCTACTGGTCCAACATGGCATGTTGTTTTACAGCAGTCATTTTGCATGTTTAAATAATAATGATTAATAAATAATAATGATAATAGTATAGAATATGCTATATATAATATAATATGTAATATATATTGTATATATAAAATACTGTATGCTGTAATATATTATATAAATTTATATATTATTATAATTATATAGTATATTAATATGTTATATAATATATAGGCCACTTAATAGTCCTTTATTATCATTATCAAATATTGCCATACATAAATGTGTTATAATTTTATACAACTGCAACCATAATAGGCTTATTTATATCAAAACCATTTAAAAATAAAAACATTAATTATGACATTACAACGGCTATGATGTCACTAGGGGCTAGGATTTTCTTTAGCTCCATTAAAATCTTATGGACCATTGTTATATATTTTGTCCATTGTTCACCAAGACATTATTATGTGGTGCATCCCTTATATTCTACAAAAGGTAACTTTTAGTTTCAGCTTAAATACTCTCTTCAATTGAAACATAACAACATATCAGTGTAAGAAAGATACATAATAAGGAGATGCCCAGGAAAAGTCTAATGGACGAGGGTAAGATTTGTTATGCACATATTTTGTGCCTTCTCTATTGGTATGAATCTCTAATGATTTAGACTCATTCTTTTCTTCTTTATATAATTTCCTCTACATAAGTAAAATTTCCCTTAATTTCTTTAAGAGAAGTTTTTTTTTTTTTTTTTTTTGCTTTTTGGAGACAGGGTCTTGCTCTGTAGTTCAGGCTGGCCCTGAGCTCACTATGGTGCCCAGGCAAGCCGCCGCGAACTCAGCAATCCTCCCGTCTCTGCCTCCCGAGTGCTGGGATTACAGGCGTGAGCCACCACGCCCAGCATTATATGTGGTAACCGGGGATCGAACTCAGGTC
>PVIC010015061.1:0-36511 GCA_004025085.1 Thryonomys swinderianus
CTCTGCCTCCCGAGTGCTGGGATTACAGGCGTGAGCCACCACGCCCGGCATTGTGGTATGTGGTATTGATTGCTGGTGGGCGTGATTCTCCATGCCCAGCATTGTATGTGATTACTGGGGATCGAACTCAGGACCTTGATCTTGCGAGGCAGGTGCCAGAACTACTGAGCTAACCCTCCGGCCCTGACATTCTAATTCTTTTCTCTTAGAGGTTATGATCACTTGATTCATATATACATATGTGTGTGTGTGTGTATAAAAGAAAGAAAATTACTTTATTACTATATAATTTGAATGTATTTAATTCACTCATTTTATTTATGTATGGCCTCATTTATTCTATGAAAATTTAAAGCTCTCATTTAGTTTATATTTTGTCAATGCAATGCCTGAATTTTTAGATTTATTAATATTGATGACATAGGGGCCAGAGGGTTAGCTCAGTGGTTCTGGCGCCTGCCTCGCAAGAGGAAGGACCTGAGTTTGATCCGCGGTAACCACATATAATGCTGGGCGTGGAGACACGCCCACCAACAAATCAACACCGCATACCACAATGCCGGACGTGGTGGCTCATTCCAGTAATCCCAGCACTCTGGAGGCAGAGACAAGAGGATTGCTGAGTTTGCTCGCGGTGGCTTTCCTGGGCACCATAGTGAGCTCAGCGCCAGGGTGAACTACAACACGAGACCCTGTCTCCAAAAAGCAAAAAAAAAAAAAAATAAAAAAAATAAATAAATAAATAAATAAAATCAAATTATATATATATATAGATAGATGATAGATAGATGACATATTTAGACTAATGAGTTTATTTGAAAAGCTTTAGATTTTATTGTCTCTGTGTCAATACATATGAGAAATTTACTACTATATAAATTGTTAATTATACAAATTTGTAGTAATTATAGTTATCACAATTTAAGTTTTACTTTCTTTTTTACATGTCAAGAATATTTTTCATGAACTCACTTTGTTGGGTTTTGGTCTTATGTAGCAAAATGCGGTATTCTCATTGATAAATCTGGGAAGAGATAACAGGGAAAAGTATGGAGAAAAATAAATTTTTTAGAAATAATAAATTGTCAGGAAAAGGAGTGAAAATATCACCAGTAGAAACACAAGAATATGTTCACAACTCAGTATACTCTAACAACTGTATATTCAATGGAAAGAGAGGCAATATTGATGCAGACGTCTTGGGATAACATATTTATATCTTTTCCATACGTACTGAAAATATCAAACAAACAAAATTAAAAAAATAAGTAGAAAGCAGCAGAGCAAAATGTCATCTGGTAAAGAGAATGAATGGAAAAAAGTAGCATGTATTTTAGTTGCATTCTAAGGTAAGTCAAATCTGTAGAGTTCCTTTCTAATTCTTTGTGCCTCCATTTCTAATAGCTCAAAGCTCCAAAGAGAAAATGTTGAAGACTCAGAATTCAAGAATATTGTTCCAGGGCATTTGTCTCTGTTGGTGATTTCTTTTGCTGTCCACAAGCCTTGTAATAGAGTAAGCTCCCACTTGTTGAATCTGCATTATTTCCCACTCAGTCTAGGTTCAGTTCATTAAATTTTGCCTTCACCTGTGTTTTCAAGCATTCTCCTTTTCCCCTTCCAGCTAATTTAGTGTCTCTGTTTTAAGAATGAGATACTGGATCCATTTTGACTTCATTTTTTTTTTATTACTTGTGAGAGATATAGATCTAGTTTTAGTTTTTGGCATATAGAAGGCTAGCATCATTATTAAAGAGCCCATCTTTCTTCCAGTGGATGTGTTTGACCTCATTGTGAAAGATACAGTGGCCAAAGGTGTTTAACACTGTTTTTTCACCTTTTAATCTGTTCTACTGATCCTCAGGTCTGTGTTTTGGGCAACTGTGCCCATGTGTGTGTGTGTGTGTTTGTACTTCTGTAGTATGATTTCAAGTGCAGATTGTGATACCCCCTCCTTTCCTTTGTTTTTATCATAGGTCTCTCAAATACAAATGATGTTTTGAAATGATTTATCTACTTCTGTGAGGTATTCTAATGGTATTTTGATTGTGATTGTTTCAAATCTGTATAACGATTTTGGGAATATGACTATTTTCATTATGTTGGAACTTCTTATCCAAGATCAAGGAGTATTTTTCCATTTTGTAATGTGTACCTGGACTTCCTTTTTCAAAGTACTGTGATTTTCAATGTAAAGATTTTAACTTTCTTTGTGACATTAATTATAAAGCATTTAATCTTTTCAATGTTATTATAAAAAGTGTTGTTTTCCTAACTTCTCTCAGTGAGGTTTTTTTGTATACAAGAATGCTATTGATTTTTTACTGTTACTTTGTATCCAGCTATACTACTGAATAATAGATATAGTGAAATAGAAACTGTTCAAAATTATACTGATTGCTAGCTACTTTGTTAATAATTAAAAATTGTACACAGAAAAGCATATACTATTGGAAAAATGTGGAGAGATAAGTTAGCATTTGAAAATATAATATTTTGTTATAAAATATATTTATAATTGTCATTCTTTAATTATTTTTGTTATGAAAATTATTTTTCCATAAAACTCCTTTCATATTTTATTAACATCAACTCATGTTACATTAAAATAAAAAAGTACCAGAGTATTCTGGCTTCACTTTGGATTTTATACTTTCATATTGCAATGTTGTGATGGAGGGAAAAGAAAACAATTGGGAAGGTGTTGTCCCTGGAACTTTGGAAGCCCAGGCTTAACAGTGACTACCGGAAGATTAGAATGCTTAATTATATTAAGACTCTCTGATTAACAATAATTTATATAAAACTATTACACAAGAGTATAATATATTGAAAGATATTGAAAATGGGCCAGTGGATAGGTATGCTATTATTGTGAAAGAACCTAAAAAAATATTCAGGGAGCAAAATTGATGGTTGTCATATTCAATCTCATAATTATTAAATAAAATACTTTGAATTTTCATGTAAATCTGTGATCATCTATGAAGCTTTAACAGTAACCCATTTTTTTTTTTTTTTTGAGACAGGGTCTCACTGTGTAGTTCAGGCTGGCCCTCAGCTCACTATTTAGCCCAGGCAAGCCTCAAACTCAGCAATCCTCCTGCCTCTGCCTCCCGAGTGCTGGGATTACAGGTGTGAGCCACAACACCCAGCATTGTATATGGTTACCAGGATCGAACTCAGGGCCTTGCGCTTGCGAGGCAGGCGTCAGAACCACTGAGTTAAATCTCCAGCCCAACAGTAGCTTATTTTTCTTAATGCAAAAATTGGCAAAAGTTTATTTTGAAAGCACAGTTAAGTATTTTAATCTACAGTAAAACTATATGACTGAACTAATTTTTAATGAACATATAGAATAGTATTGAAGATGTAGTATATTTTACAGAAGCAAAGGAGAAAAACTTACAGTCAGATATTAAGCACACAGATTTTTACTGCTTCATAAGAACAAACATATTTTGAAAGGGTAAAAAAAGGAAAAGGTGATTTAATAGCAAAACTAGATGTAATTTAATGTAAAAATCGCTCCTATCCAAATAGCATTCATAATATAATGTCAATAAATAGTCAAATAAATATTTGTCATGCTAATATCTATTCATTACAAATGTTATTTAGAGAACCAAGCTACCCTTGTCAATGAAGGAAAAAAAAACACAAGAATATGAAGTGTAGAAGTCTTCAGTCTTTATAGCTTGTTCAGTACATATCTTTTTAAATATTGTTTTAGGCATAAATTAGTGTCGAGATTTTTTTCAATGTAATTATCAATTTAGAAACATTATTTAATCATTTAAAGAAAGAAAAAGAACATTTATAGTCAAAGTATATGAATCAGTCTTCAGATACGCATTAATTTTTACTGCTGCAAAACACTTAATTTTTGTTGTGACTATTTATATTTAAAGTTATAAATATTTCAATAACATGAAATTAGTATGGTAAGTTGTCAATGTTACTATAATGAATTGAATTTTTTTTGTTGGTTTGAGACAGGGTCTTGTTTGTAGCTCAGGCTGGCCTCACTATGTACCCCTGGCAAGCTTCAAACTCACTATTCCTCCTGCCCCTGCCTCTCAAATGCTAGGATTGCAGGCGTGAGTGACCACGCCCAGCATTGTGGTGTGTGGTATTGACCGCTGGTGGGCGTGAGTCACCATGCCAGGAATTATATGGTTACTGGGATCAAGCTCAGGTCCTTTCACTTGCTAACTTTCTAGGCAGGCACCGGAACCATTGAGCTAAATCTCTGGCCCATGAATTGAATTTTAAATGTGAACATACACACACACACACACACACATACATATACACACACCATATATACTTACACACATACACACACACACACACACACACACAGAACCTTCATTCCTTTTGTTTCCTCCTAAGATACACCTTGCCAAAATTTTTTAAAGTGAATGGTTTGGAGGGGACTTTACATGAATCTCTCTCTCTCAAAGGCCCCTTCTTGAATCAGTCGAGGTAGAACACTTTCACTCTAATTTGCTTCGCACAGGACTTTTAAAGACTTTTTAAAAAACGTTGTAAAACCTTTCTAGTTTGCATGTGGCAGACAGTAAATCAACATTTGTTGATAGGTGAATAAATAAATAAGAATCAACTTGAATAATGTTAAATTGCTGAGTTGTGAAATGTTCCCAGGGCATTATTTTTGTCCCAGTACAAATTGATTGGGTTCACTTTAACGGCATTCTTTTCATCATCTATACTTTGTTTTACCTAAAGTTGGTAAGTATTTCCTTAATGACCAGATTGCAAACTTTTCACTTTTTCTCTAACATTGCCTTTGGGTTTTCTTTACAGATATGGCTAAAAGAGGTCAGAAGTACCTATGCTTCTGATTAAACATTGGCTTGCTTTGGAATTTCCTCTACTAGCTAAATTATTCCACTGTGTTTAATCTTAATTTCCTACGAAGTTTCAGGACATGATCAAATTGAAGACAAATTTTCTGCCACGGTGTAACACCTGTTACTTCTAACCCAACTAAAAATAGAATGACATACTACCCTTTATTATTTTTTCTTCAATTTTATGTATTTGTTATGCCCAATCATCATATTCAGCATAGGAAAGTTGTACAATATGTCATAGTCATTTTTCCTTCACCTCCCTTCAACCTTCATTAGCTTACCATTTATAAAAGCTTTGTTTCCATTTTTTTCCTTTTATTTGCTTTTTAATATTCCTTTTCTCTTCCTTCTTTTCTTCCACCACTCCCATGTTCTCCTTCACATCTGAACATGCTCATCCCACTTATCCTACCATTTTGCTCCTTATTTACATTTTTTGTTTCTCACAAAAGAGAAACAACACCATATGTGAACTTTTGTGTCTATTTCATTTAATATTAGGGTCTCAAGCTTCATCTATGTACCTAAGAATAACCCCAATTTATTTTTCTTTATGACAGATATATTCTGTTTTATGTGAAAGACAGTTTTTGTCTTTGTTTTTTTACCTGTTAATCTCTTTTTTGAAAAATTCTTTATTGGTATAATTTTTGTACATCTCACAATCACACATAACACAGGGGAATTTGCACCAATATATGACACAAGTTAATTCTAATTTTTACCCATATCCCTACCCACTCCCTATATACATGCTCTTTTATTTTCTTTCCAAATCATATTTATTTCTTCCCCTCATTACATTCCCACACCAAATTTCTTTTGGAACTTCCCATTCTACAAAAACTGTCATACTTTCTAGAGCTCATTTGCATCTAAAGTTGTTCATATCAAAGAAAAGATCCAGTATTTGCCTATCTGTGATCTATTTATTTCAATTATTAGTGTGTCCTCCAGGTGTATCCATTTACAAATCAATGAATCAATCTTGTCATTCTTTATGGCAGAATAATACTCCATTTTATATTAAAAAAAACACATCATCTTTATCCACTCTCCAGTTAATAGACATTTGGGTTGTTTCCAAGATTGAACTATCACAAACTGAGCTGCTAGGAACAATGATGTACATCTGTCTTTCCAATGTGATTTTTAAAATTCTTTTGGGTATATTCCTAGCAGGGGGATAGCAGGATCAAATGGGACTCCTAGTCCTAGTTTTCTGAGAAATCTCCACACAGATCTCCACAATGGTTGCAATCCGATGGTTGCAAGTCTACAATCCGACCAATAGTGGAGACGGGTTCCTTTCTCCCCGAGCCTCACCAGCATTTATTGTTGGTTGATTTTGTAACCTATCTCTTTCACCATGCACAAAACTAAATTCAAAATGGATACGAGGCTTAAACATTAAAACAGAAACAATAAGCCTGCTGGAAAACAGGTTAGGCAAAACTCTTGGAGACACTGGCTTAGTCAGAGACTTTATGAATAAAACTTCTATAGTACAAGAACTAGCAGAAAGAATCAACAAATGGGATCTCATCATACTGAAAAGCTTTTGCACAGCAAAATAAGTCACTGGCACTGCTAAAAGACAAGCAACATGGGAGAAAATCTTTACTAGCTGTTTATCAGACAAAAGGCTATTATCTACAATATATAAAGAACTTAAACAGATCAGCTTCCCCAAGTGCAAAGACCCAATTCAAAAGTGGGCATCTGAAATGAGCAGACACTCCTCAGAGGCAGAAGTCAAAGCAGCTAAGAAGCATATGAAGAAATGCTCAACATCACTGGTCATACCTGTTAAACCCTTGATGGGCATAGGGGCCATTTACAAGATTGTAAATTTATTTTAAATTGTGGTGATATAAAAATGTGTATGCCTATATCACCATCGTAAGATACTTTTGTCCTTTTTCAGGAAGATAACTACAAGGTGCATATCTGGGTCAAGTGGAATATTTAGCTTTAGTCTTTCAAGGAATCTCAAGATTGATTCCAATAGCAGTTACATGAATTACTCTCCCATAAACAATAGAAAAATGTTCATTCTTTATTAACAGCTTGGTCAGCATTATTGGTTAATTTACTGGTGAAAACCATTCTTTTTGGTGAGATGTAATCTCAGTATTATTTAATTTTATTTCTAGAATGAACAGTGATGTTTATTTGTTGTTTGTTATTACTCATTTGAGAAGTATAGTCACTTCAGATGAGTATCATAATAAATCAGCCACTTGAAAAATGAGGGCATCAAAAAAGGTAAATACATGATATTTTCTCTCATGCCAGACAATACACACAAATTTCTTTCAAGGTTTTTGTGGCATAGGACCAGGGATTTAAGCTCAAGTGGTGCTGAACCTATCTTGGAAGCACAAGGGCCTGAATTCAACCCCCGGTACCACCAAAAAAAAAAAAAAAAAGATTTTATGGCATAAGGTTCTTCTCAGTAACTGCAGAGCACTGGTTCTAGACATAACTATCAAAATCCACATGCATACTGTTGATAACAAAATTGAAATTAGTTGTGTTGGATTTCCTTGTGTCCTTAATGAGTATAAAAGTATTCTGAAATAACTTTGCCAGTAAGGTGGATATTCTGCAAGTTTTTCTAATTCTGATATAATGCAAAAAAGGGGCATTTTACATACTTTTTCAGAGAAGGCAAGAAGAGAGTGTTTTGAATACACAAGTTAAAGATGTATTAATAGTATATCTTTCAAAAAAGAATGAAAGAAGCAGATGCAAAAATTCTTATCTATTGCTATCCAAAAATCTATAACAATGCTCTGCCATATTAAAAATTAATTTCACAATTTTCAACTTTACATTCCAGGACTTTATTAAAATTTTAAGAGATCAGTGACCTCAGAAGCAGTCCTAGCAAGTCATATTTGTTGGAAAGATCAATTTAATTGAAAAATAATGAAAAATATAGCTTTGACAGTTTGTTTTCCTTACCTTTCAGTTAATCTTTAACATAATAAATATAACATATTGTTTTCATGGTGGAGATGAGCAAACTATACGCCACAGATTTGTGTCTTCTTTCCTCAATGCAAAGTTATTTCTCAAAAGTAGTTGTATGGCAAATGACAATTTTCATCCCCCTGAGGGAAATAAATAAACTTTAATTACAAATAAAGCCAGTTTGGGAAGACAAAAAATTAAGGAACAATTAGAATTGTAGAAATTGTGGAAGAATATATTGAAAAGTTACTATTTGACATTAGAATTTTAATTGATTTCATGGGTAGATTTTTCTAAATTACTGTGTATCATTTATAGAGACAGTGGGGTTAAAAGGAGAAAGATTAAAGATAGAAGGGTGGAGATAATTCAAGAAAAAGTAACGAATATCTCTCCTGAGGGATTTGTTAGCTTTGCTTGTTATAAGAATTTTTTTACAATTTGTTAGCTTTGCTTGTTATAAGAAATTACTATAATCAGCATATTAGATAAGAAACCCCAGTGTTTTAGATAAGAAACAGTTTTCCCTGCACATTTCAGTTGTGCCTATGAAACAACGTGTAGAAAAAGGATTGAAACTGAATCTTAATAGTGAAGCATTGTTTCCACCTCCAACTTTCAAGCAACGAAAAAATTCATTCTCCTTATCTCTCCCTCCCTCCTTCTCTCATATTGCAAGACAGCACTTCAATTTTCCCATATACCTCTTATTGTCTCAATCATGTGAAATCTCCAATGAAATTGGCAGTGAATAAGAACTTGGAGAACCAATTTGGAGAACCAAAGTAGAATGGAGGATGCTGTAGTTTCTAGCCAAGGTTCAGCCCTGGAGACATGTGGAGTGATCTGTACCAACTATCACAACTGTGACATTTCTTTTAGGAAAGGAAGTTATTGAAGAAAAGGAAGAAAATTGCCCTGGCCTTGGCTTCTGAACTGGTACATAACTGTTAGATGACATTATGAGAATAACAATAAAAATAATATACATCTGTAATTATTTTGTTAGTATAAGAAAAAGTGCTACACATTTTTATAATAACGACCCAGGAAAAAAATCAAAGAAAAAAAAAAAACAATCTGACATTACATATATTAGGACAATAAAACAAGCAAAAAGTGGCCACGTGTACAGAGTACTAAGAATTGATCATTGCACATACCCCACAATAAGATACCTTTTCAATATCAAAACTGAAGTTAAGGAAAATCATGCAGGAATGCGTAAAAACAGGACAGGGAAAACACTGTTATTATCACCTGATCTAATGCTTTCTTTAGGCTCCCAAAATCAAACTTCGGGAATTATCTATTTTGCCCTATATTTCCTGTTTCTCTTTTTTTTTTTTTTTTTTTTTTTTGAGACAGGGTCTCACTTTGTAGTTCAGGCTGGCCCTGAGCTCACTATGTAGCCCAGGCAAGCCTTGAACTCAGCAATCCTCCTGCCTCTGACTCCCAAATTCTGGGATTACAGGCGTGAGCCACCACACCCGGCTCTCTTGCTTTTTTTTTTTTTTTTTGTTCTATTTTTCTCTCCCTTTGCAGTCAGTGTCTAGTTGAAACATAATCTCATTCCTGTATAACAATTTAATTCAAACATTGTAATACCTTTTTAAAATTAAATTCTTTATTGGTACAATTTATGTACATCTCACAATCACATACAACAATGGGGAATTTGTGCCAGTATATGACAGGTTAATTATCATTTTTACCCATATCCCCACCCAGCCGCACCTCCCCACCCCCTTTATACATACTTTTATTTTCTTTCTGAATGTAATGCCTTTTTATACATACTTCTTGTCATTGATCAAACAATTCTGTGCAATATTAACATTAGTATAATTCTTAATGATAAACATCAGCAATCTTTCATATTCCAGTTTTTCTCACTTTAAACCTGTAAGTGCAACTAAAAGTTTCTACTTTGTATTTATGTCAGATCTTGTTCTCTGAAATAATAGAATCTGCACGTATGCATTTGCTTCCTTTTCTTACATTTTAGCATATTTACTCATTTCATTTGAGAGTTACAGTTGGAATCTAGAATAACTTTCTCAGGGTTAATAAAATTCATTTCTAATTGCAACTTTGTCCTATTTAGAGAATAGCATAACCAGTACAAAGCCAAGGTCTGAGAGCTTTTAAATCAAAGGTATTTAAAAATATTTTATCTCATCCATGAACATATTTCTCACCACTTACCCTGCAATCTGCTGAGTGCTATTTTTCTTGCTTTGGTTTTTTGACATTCTCTATATGCTCAACAAGTTTGAGACTTAAAAATATCTGTTCTCATATTAACTCACTATTTCTTCAACCAGATAAAAGGTAGACATGGGTTAAAATCTTAACAAATAACATAACATGCCTATTTTGCACCTATAAAACTCTAGAAACTGATAATGTTCCATGGTTATTTAAAATTAAAACAACTTTAAAAAATTAAATGAATCAAATTTATATAAAGCAATATTTAAAATGTTGAAGAGACATTAATGTGCTTTATAAGATTTTGAAATATCTTTTCATTTCAATAATTGTTTATATGTTATAACTTACTGGAGGTAAAACCCAAGTCATGGCATCTATGTATCTTCATAATTCCAATTTAAAATAGGAGAGATGTAATAGAAGTATAGAAGAAAGAAAACAATTTTTGAAATAGCAATCTATTTTCTAGATGAAAAATATAAACTTCAACTACATACTTGACAGAGTATATATCACAACCTTCCCACAAATGTGGCTGAAACCAGAGTTGTTACCAGCCAGCTTGCTCATAGTGAAAGAAAAACCCAATAAAAATTGTAACACTGTATGTTTTATTGTCCCTTTTCTCTAATATGTATTTATTTTGAAATATTGGTAAAAATTACAGCTTGTAGGTAAGAAGTCATTTCCCAAAGTACACAAGCAGTTACTTATTTGTGAGTTAACACTGTTATAAATTACTAAATTGACCTAATATAATCGAGGAAACTACAAACAGCATCGATTCCTGGCCAGTGTTATATTTGACATGGTAAAGACAGGTTAAAATAAGGGGGGACAATGTCCCCAAGGAAAATGAATTTTGTCACATGAAATTTGTTAGAATGAAGTCAATTTACATTATAGAGAGTTTTACACAGCTATGTCAATTCACAAAGCAAAGCGACTGTTAACCATTATATTTCTTTTATAGATACAGGCAATTTTTCAATGCCTTAGGTACAAAATATACTCAAAAGATTGCAAAGGATATAAAATATAGAATAAATCATTGGTGGTGTAACAAAATGGTTTTAGTATTATCTGTTTTTAAATAAAACATTTGAGTAATGAATTTGTTTATTTTTATAACCTTGATATGAATTCTAACGAGTTATCATAATAAAGGTATCTGGTATGTGTAACTACATGAGACAAAATAGTTATTTTCACATTGGTAGTTTTTTTAAGAAAATTGAAAGAGACAGCTTTTGTTTGTGTACAGATGAGTAACAAAGAATTCTTTGTTTTACATGTAACAAAAACAGAGCAAATTAAATCATTGTTAATACCTTCGATAGTTGAGAATCTGTGATAACACTTTATTTAGTCTCCAAAGTCAGAGATACTATCAGAGAGTAGATAGTATACATTTGGTTATTTTGCTATAATTGTGCAAGTTCTCTTTTCTTGTTTTAATCCAACTTAGACTAATCTAATATTAAATTGCATACCAGACCCTGTGTTTTTTTCCTGTGTCTTTTGCTCAGGAAAACAAATAGGGTCATAATAAGGAATACATTACCAAACACTAGAACAAGTATGTAGAGTTGTGTTTTGTTTTTTTTTTTTTGCAATTATGTGACATTTAAGTATTTAGCTTTATCATGATAATTTTAGGTAAATAACTCTTAAATGCAAAATTATTCTTCCTGAAAACTAAAATGTAGGGATGAGAAAGTCTATGCCTACCCACAAGTTAGATGTAATATAATGTACATATTCAAAAAGGAAATAGCTTCTATATTTATCATTTTATCCAATGTACAGTCTGAACCAGATACCAGGATATTTTTGCCAACAAAAGAAATGCTGCTTAGCATGGAGATTCTTAGCAAGTATCAAACAAAACAACATTTTTTCATTCTTGCTTCTAAATCCTGCACTATATAGCAATGTCTTATGATTCTGTTGTTCAGAACAGTTCTCAGATTCCTGCTACAGGCCTTTCTAGAATTCCACACAAATAAAAGCTCTCATGTGCTCTATAGGTAATATGTTTGTGTCTTGTAAGTTTCTTTCAGAAGGTAGTTATGATGATATCTGCTATGAGCTCACTGACCATGAATCCACAGTAGAAGATAAATCATTTTTCAGGGAACACATGAAAAGGATTCCTCACTGATTGCCTGGTGAAAATGTGATAGGAGTCTTGTAGGAGCCAAATATTGTACTTGTGGGACCGATCTGGTCCAACATCTGCTAGTTCTGTATTCAGGAATACGTGTGTAATATAAGCCTTGTAAATCACTAGAATCTATGATATGAAGTAATCCTCTCATTTTGCCTCCTCACCAACAAAGCCAGAAATATTTAATGGTTGACCCTTTTATAGATCTGTTTGTTAGATCTATAGATCTAACAAAGATTTGTTAACTAGGTCTATGTTATAACAAGTTTACAATGCAATATATTAATATGTTTTCTACATATGTAAAGAATATAGACCTATGTTATACCAAGTATCTTTTCACTCATAGTTTCTCATGCATCAGATGGTAATATAAAATTAAGTCTTGTAATAGTATATTTGAGCCTAATCTGACTGTTTTATGTATTTTTTACTAGCTTAATGACATCCTATTAGCAATACATATCTTCCCAATTTCTACAATGAAAGTCATAACTTTTAGACCATTTTACATTTCACAGTTACACTATTCATTTTGTCATTTGAAGGTGTTTAGAAATGTCTGGACCGCTCCACTAATATTTTCTTTTGCTGATACTAACTCACTAGCACAAACACTCTTGGGCAGGCAAAAGAAAATTCTCTTTCAAGATCATTCAATCATTTCTTGTTTCAGTGGATGCCATGTGACTATGCCAGGCATGTAGATATAGTCGTAGATGAACCTAGTTTTATTTTTAGTATCACAGAGAGCATTACAATAATATCTGTAATAAGGATTTGATAGGACTTTATGACTACATGTGAGAAATAAATAGAAAAAAAATTAGGGTCAAACATTTTTTCTGAAAAATTTAAAAGAAAAATAAATGATAGTTGCTTTTTCTGGAATATGTGATCTTGGAAGAGCTCATGGAAATTTTTGGATGCTTTTCTATTTCAAAAAAGTTTTAAGAAGATCAATAGTTGAAAAATGTTTGCTGAAAGATAAATGGCAGTTGAATCACTAGAAAAGTTCGCTGTGGAAACACAAAGCAAGAGAAGGAAATTTGGATTCAATACCGTAAAACAGCACTACTTACAATATACACAAAGGAACGTTGTTCCACAGAGGGGACAGAGGAAATCCCAGAGATTACAAAATAAATAACACAGAATGGAGGTACGAACTGATAACTTTACAGTTAACTCATTTGAGTTAATATATTTGTTAAGACCTTGGAGAGAGTTTATTTTGCTTTAGCTCAGATTTTTAGAATTAGAGTGAACTTTAATATATTCAAAGTAAGTTAATTCTGGGAAAGTAAGAGTTGTAAAGTGGAAGCCACATATAAAATGATAGCCAAAACATGGATTGGGTGTTTTCATCATTGTTTTGAGACATTTCATGATATACATTTTTTTTTCATTTTTGTGAAACAGTGAAGATTTCTAAATATGTGTACATAATTTGCTCCTGTTGTGGCCCAGTCCAGAGGGTTAGAGAATGCACTTGTGTGTTCTTATACAGTTGCCAAAAATACTCATTCTACAGTCAACACAATGACCAGAGCTAAAGGAATGCAAAGAACTTGAAAAAAAAATTCAAGGTTTGCCCTTATGAGTTCTCTGAATCATTCACAAACAGCTGCTATATCATTAGAAATCTGTGCCTAAATATAAGAGGGATACATCAGGATGTTTTTCTCAAATTTAGTAGAAAAAATCAGAGTTGCATGCTGTACATCCTTTTTTATGATACAAAATTTCTAAATTTTAATTTTTTTGTTAAATTTGAATGATAAAAAATATGAGGAAATATGTGATAGCCAAATGAATTTGTTCTTTCTTTTCCACAAGGTAGCATAAAACATCATTTTGACAGTACTGAAAATAAGTTTTGCACCCTAATTTTTATTTCTTGTGGACTTTGACATTCATACTTATTCTCAGTTTTTGTTATTCTACTGCAAAAGAAAAATGAAATTGTGTGTGTTTGATGAAGAATGTGTCATTTCTTAATACCACACCTGGAATACGATGAACAGGACACTTGACTCCTGAGTTCTCTTCTTCTGTTTGGTTTGTTTCTTATTTCCCTTTATTTGGAAATACTTTGTTTGGAAAGGAGTTATAGCAGCTATTGGCGATCTCTCCGGTCTTTCAATTCCTGATACACACCCAGTAGCATCTGACAAGGCGAAATAGATGGATGCAAACATCTGAGTCAAATTGGGAGAGCTCAGATTAGCGAAAGTTAAGTGAATACGGAGTACAAAAGCAAGTAAGAGATGTTCAGTGAAACCGAGGTGTTCCTCTCGCTGAATGAGAAAACTTTCAGAGGCTGCTTTTATTCATTATAATTCCTCTAGTTTTGAACTGAAATTTAGATCTATTATCCAGTAATTTCAATATTCACTAAACATTCAGCAATTCATCACAATGTTCTATGTGTTCCTTACTAAATTCACTCATTATGAGATTGATTTTGCTTAATTTATTCTCTAACATTTCATTAAAATAAATTAAATTATTATGTTCTCATTAAAATGGAATGAGAGATGCTATCATGAGATTTACAAAAGAACATTTTTAATTTTTGCAGCAATTTTATTTGTTAATATTTTCCTGTCATTTTCATTAATGGTCCTATTTTACTAAAAGTATTTCTTTATTCATTATTTTATAATGTCATAAAGAGAGATAAAAATATCACCACCATTACATTAAAAGTTTTCTTTTCTTTTCTGTTAGAGAATTTTAAAAATTGAAATGGGCTTTTCACTCCATAAAATGCATTAATGCAATTTTGTGTATTTTATTAAATAAATTCACATTTAATTCCATTATATTGTTAGTTTTACACTTGTATACACATTTAAAAAAAACTGAAATTGAGGATGAAAAATATCTTGTACTGGAGTTTTAAGGAGTCTGTAGTAGTCAGCTTTCCATCGTTGTGGCAAACATTTGTGAAAATAAAATACAAGAAAGATTATTTTGAGTTGTGGTGTTAAAGGCTTCACTCCATTCAGAAATATAATTAAAGAGAGTAGCAAAGAAAAGCTGTTCACTACATGACAGCCCAGAAGGAGAGAGGGGAACACAGAAATATCAGACAAAGAAACACAGACATACACGCGCGCGCGCGCGTGCGCGCGCGCGCACACACACACACACACACACACACACACACACACACACACACACATGCAGTCTCTTGCCCACAAAGAAAGGACAAAGAGGGGACTTAATTTCCACATTGTTTGAGTGAAAAAAATGGGCAGCAAGTATAAAAATGTGAATATTTTTTCCATAAACCTGAGTATTTTTCCCTAATCCTTAGTATGACCTTATTTGGAGATAGAGTTTCTGTGGAGGGGTTGAAGGCTAAACAAGTCATCATTATGGGGCTTTATTATGATAAAAATGGAATTCTTTTTTTTAACTTTTACTTTATTGGTACATTGTATATACACATCATATCATGACCACACTCAGTATTGGGAATTTGTATTAGTGTATGACACAATTTAATTCTCATTTTTTCCCATTCCCCTATCAACCCCGCAATCCCACCCCCTAAATACATAAGTTTTGTTTCTCTTTTTTATTACTGTCACATTTTTTTCTTTACCTCTCATTACTCACCCCTCCACCACATTTCCCTTTGAATATTTTCTATTTCACAATATACATCATACATTCTGGAACTCAAGAAGAAGGAACAACAGATCTGTGTCTTTGTTTCTCTCTGTGTCTCTTTTTCTCCTTCTTTCTTTTTTCTTCCTCTTTCTTTTTTATTTCTATATACATATCTGGACACAGAAGGACAGTAGACATTGCAAGCCAGGAAGACAACCCTCACAAGGAACTATATTTTCCCACGGTGTTCTTAGATACCCATCCTAGGGCCAGAAAACAGCAGAACTATGATTATAGTATGTTATTTTGACAGCTGAAGTGAACTGATAGTGAGTACATGAGAGTTCACTGTAAAATTATCTTTCCTGTGTTTCAAAATTTTATATAATGAAAACTTTCATCTTTTCTATGTCATCTTCACTGCCAAGCTTATTTCTGTTGAGAAATTATACATCTGGCCTCAGGATACTTAGACACAATCATTTGGCCAATGAAATTTGAAAAGAAATACCTTTCACTTGAATGTTAAAAGCCAACTGTAAATTCTGCCATCACTTTTTCCCCTCTGTCTTGGGAACAGAATTCTTTGACATTCAGTACTCCTACAAGCTTTCTAGACTAAAATTATACCAAGTAGAGTCAGCTACAAAAGAATGTACTAACTTTTTGGTAATCTTTGTATTTTGTAAGCGTTTGAGAACCTGGTGCTTAATTAATGCCAATGAAAAGTCCTGTATCTAACACACCATGTTTATGAACTATAGGGTAGAAAGAGATCTCAGCATCATTAATCATAATCCTGTGATAATTAAATTTCATATGTGGTTACTGAGCTCTAAGTTGTAGAAATATGGATTGCCTTCACTCTAATTGGTCAAGTTCAGGTATATTGTATTTAATATGCCATATATGGGGAACCAATTTAAGTTATTCATTAGTAGCTACTATTTATTATTTAATATATGGCATTAGAAAAATTACTTAGATATGCCATTATTCTCTATATAAATTGCATATTTCTGTTTACCATTAAAATGATGTTGCCTACATAATTTTGATATCTTGCATAGAAACAGGTTTCAGAATAAATGGTAAATGATTACTACATAAACCTATGAGGACTCACCAAATAAAGAGTATAAAAAGAGAAAAAAACAATATGTACTCCTGAATTAAAGCGGGATTAACAATGATGAAAATTAACCAAAAGATTGAAGATTCAAAATGGTAGAAAATGATTTGCTCAATGAGAAGAAATTTAACACAATATAAAATAATAATGGTCTGCAAAACACTCAATTTACACTATAACACAAAGTTGTTCATTTATGTTTGACAGGACAAGAAATGCTTTCCCATGAAAATATTACAATACCAGGAAGCACCTAAAGATGAAAAGGAAAAGATCAATAAAAGTTGAGAGAAACATATAATAGTAGAAAATAGAGATATTATGCATCTCTTAGACCTCAAGAAATTTACCTAAGATACCAAGTTAATATTTCATATAATAATATGTTGTTTTTCTGTATGAATTCTATTGTATATTTCCATGGCTAAAATGTGTTTCCTCCAACCACACCATGTTGCACCATGATCCTCCCAGGTTTTCAAATCAAAACTTACTTGATAGCATTTACTTAAATGGTTTTGATGCTGTCTTTGTGTTATGTAACACCAAATCCAGTTACTATTAAAACTAAAATTAAATTCCATTTTAATCATCTCCAGTTTTATCACGTTAATATTTGCTGCACTTACACTTGTTAATTTATTTGAACTCCAACCTTCTTGTTTTATAGCAATTTTACTGACTGGAGAAATTATCAGTAGTGAACATAAATATAAACTGCATTATTTGTGTTGATTCTAAAAGTCTTTAAAACATTATCATTCCACTATCAAATCATTTACTCTGGACTACAAAGCTTTTTAATGAGTACTTTTTTCATTTTTATGAAATATTACATCGATACTTCACTGATTCAGTCTTCAGTTTTTCTTTAAAAGTCTTAAATTAATTCTGTTCCTTGAGTCTTTAATAGTATTTGTTCCGTAAGTGTTCTCTCACCAATATATTCACCACGGGAGATCATTTTAGGATTTAGATTAAATATTAATTCCTCAGACCCACTTCCCTAACACCTTATTTGCAATACATAACTATTTTTACATTATTTTTTTAACATCTAATTTCTTGGTAGATTAAAATAGTACAGTGGATACTTCTGTTACCATTTGTCCATTTCTTATCACTTACTAGAGTATATATGTAATATATACATATATATATATGCAATGTGTGTGTGTGTGTGTGTGTGTACACATACACACCCAATTAAAACGGGTCAAGTTTACTTTGGCCCTTAGTTTCACTGTATCATTCTGTTTCCGACGTGCTCTGAGACAGTGACATTCAGTCAGGGAGACAGATGCTTCCCAAATGGGAAGGGGAGCAAGAGCTGCAGGGCAGAGGGAGGGAAGGGGAAGGAATGAGAACACCGTGCCATGTAGCAACCCACCACAACAAATATAATTAGTATAGATCTAGAGATGAGGGGTAGAAGCAAGAATTAAGGTGAGTTAAGGATATATACCTAGGTAGTGAGTTGAAGGTAACCATCGTATATTAAAAACATGTACTAACGAAAGTACATAAAGAAGAACAGCTAGAGGAAAGCTGGCCAGCCATGGTGGCCAGGCAGGAGAGACTGAAGGCAGTGGCCAGGGTAAAGATATACTTTTCCAAGATACAACCCCAGTACTTTGTTTCTTCAATTCTGAATGTGTTTCAGCATTTTAGATCTAAAACGTATAGATGATAATGATGGATTTCTTTAGCTAAGATTGGTGGTTTCATTAAAAATATGGTAAAGAGCCAGTCTTGGTGGCTCACGCCTGTCATTCCAGCACTTGGGAGGCAGACGCAGGAGGATTGCTAAGTTTGAGGCTTGCCTGGGCTACATAGTGAGCTCAGAGCCAGCCTGAACTACAAAGCGAGACCCTGTCTCAAAAAAAAAAAAAAAATAAATAAATAAATAAATAAATAAATAAATAAATAAATAAATAAATAAATAAATATGGGCACATCAGGGCACTCTGCTGATTTAACCCGCTGTCACAACAAATAACTAATGAGTATCTGAAAACATGAATGTTTGGTCACATGGTTCTAGGAGTTCAAAGTCAATATTAAACTCTAGACCTGGTTTCTTCTTCTTCTTCTTCTCTTTTTTTTTTTTTTTTTAATGAGACAGGGTCTTGCCTTGTAGTTCAGGCTGGCCCTAAACTCACTATGACGCCCAGGCAAGCCACCGCGAACTCAGCAATCCTCCTGTCTCTGCCTCCCGAGTGCTGGGATTACAGGCGTGAGCCACCACGCCCGGCACTGTGTTATGTGGTATTGAATGCTGGTGGGCGTGAGTCACCATGCCCAGCATTCTATGTGGTTACCGAGATCAAACTCAGGACCTTGCGCTTGCGAGGCAGGTGCCAGAACCACTGAGCTAAATCTCCGGCCCTGGTTGCTTCATTTTGAGGGCTTTGCAGGACATTAGGTTTATCTGCTTCACCTAGTTTCTGCTCTTTTATTTCCAGTTTTTACCATTTTTTTTGTCATTTTTCTCAAGATTGTATATAAATACTCTCTGAATATCTGTCTTTATCTCCTTACATATAAAGTGTCTGTCTAAATCACTCTACAACCACTTTAGAAACAGGGTCTCACTATGTAATTCTGGCTGGCACTGAACTTATGGCAATACTCCCACCTCAGCCACTCAAGTAGTAGGATTATAGACCTTCACCCCCCAAAATTCCTTTTTTTAATAAAGACAACAGTTATGCTGCATTGAACTCTATCTTAATACTGTTGTTTTAACAAATTACACTTTAACTCATATATGCATATTTCAATATATTATGAAGTATCAGTTTTAGTATTGTAATATATTTGCTGGGGAGATAAACATAATTCTAACCAGAAGAGGAATCTATTTTTAGTCATAGGAAGGAGAGAAGAAAGAAAAAGGAAGCTGAGATCTTGTACAAAAAGATGACACAGGAGTTTTTTTTTTTGTTTTGTTTTGTTTTGTTTTCCTATGGGAGTACATAATCAAGAAGCAAATGAGAACAAAGAAAAAATATAAAGTTAAGTTATTATACATATTTCTTTATTAGCTGAATGAAAACTAGAAGTCATCTTAATTATTATTCAAAAGGAAAAGGGAAAAGGGGGTAGGGGTGTGTAAGGGGGGAAATAATAAATTTGATGGCAGAAAAGGAAACAAAGCTTATGTTTATAGGGGGTATGGTTTAGGGAGGGCAGAGAAATTGGAAAAATGAGAATTAAGATGCGTCATGTAAGTTTACAAATTCTCACTGTTTTGATCATAATGTATATATAAAATGGGCCAATAAAATAAATTTTAAAGAAGTCACTTTAATTTTTATCTTTTCTTAGAAATCATTTTACTTTTTTTCTTGACACTCAATATGTTGTAAAGTATGTCTTTATTACTTCTTGATTTTTTTTAATTTAATAAGATAAGAAAGCAAAGTCTGTTCCATGTTATACGTCAAGAATATCAGAAACATTTCAAATAGTAACTAGCAAGTTTACATTTTTAAAAGGTTAAGCTTTGAGTATGACCTGCTAATGTTTTGGAAATACTGTGATTATGTTCAAAGTATATTTGGATATATGCTGCCTTGGTTCAAAAACTTAATTTTTTCCAAAGTCCTGAAACAGATCACCATGTTTTGTGTTTGTGCAGGAAAGATGGTCTTGGTTGTGTTTGTCATCAGATGAAGAGTTTGAAAATAAGAACAAAGTTTTGTCAGATAGTTCTGTTTCTGAAACCAATTGTTTAGAGTAATTTCCATCTCATATTTCCAGTACATTCAGTATAGAATTTAAGATCTATGAAATAGTCATCTGTTGCTGAAATAGTAGACATATTCAGTCTGCTAATATGTCTGTGGTACTTATTATGAACTGGATCCTTGATATATTCTGGAGAACCTAAAATAAAAGGAACTAGGAAGTATCCTTGGAGACGTCCAATATATTTGGATAAATTTTGCTCAAAGTACATTCACTAATTATAAACATATACTACCCAATATATTTCACCATAGAAAAAAATGTATGTGACAGTTCAACAATAAGTTCTACTTACTTCATTAACAACACTCAGGATTTGTTCATGCTTAGAGCTCCCAGAAATTATTCATCTCTGCTATTCTCACTGACAACGTTCTCATCTTCCCTACAGCGAAGTTGAATGATATACATATGAAATAAGCCTAAAAAGTAGCCCGGGAGTAATTGCTATGAGAGCTTCAGGAAAAAAAAAGGCTTATAAGTAGCAGGACACGACAACATAGACCTGTATTTTTAGGACTGTGTATGATTTTGACACAGAATACTAACTTCAAATTTAGGATTGGCAATTTAATGAACTTGGGAGACCTTGTCTCAAACTTTACACAAGTAAATAAATAGATCTGGGATGTAGCACAGTGTGAATCACCTCTGTTCAATGTCCAGGACTTCTATATCATATGACATATATGACATGTCAAGGACCAGAGGAGAATGAATTGATGATTATAAGCACAGAGGAGAAAAGCTGAATTCAAGGGAGATTGCATATTTCATGATAGGGACAAGTTAAGTCAGTTGAATTTAAATTGTTTAGCAGAGAAGATATTCATGGATATTGGGAAACAGATCAATTTTGTGTTACTTCAACTGTTGTTCTCATGTTTGGGTGAATAAAATTGAGGTGCATCAAAGGCTGTAGGTGCTCTGGCTGCTAGAGACAGCACTACCCTGGCTATCTGCATGTTGAGCTGACCATGTGTATCTTTCTTATTCATCCTAGTTCACCTCAGCCAGGGAGAAAAAAGATCTTGGTCTCCTAGCAAGGCCTACAGTTGTCATGCTAAGCGGGGAGCTGAAGCGGAGTTGATCACACGCAGGCAACACGCAAACTGAACTTACCCTCTCCTTGTTTTTATTTGCAGCCATACAACTTGATACTGGTGCAGCCAACTTCAATTGTCCAATATTTATTGAAGGACAAAAATCAAGATTTTGACAATGCAGAAGTAGACACTTGAATATTTTATGATTTTCCAGAATTCTTATTATATGAGTAGTGCTATGTGCACACTATCTAAGTCATGTGGATTAGATACTTCCAGTTCTACAAGTTCTATCAATAACTGTGCTTTAAACACATTAATGTAACTTTTTTCAGTGGTATTTTCAATGTTTATTTCAAATACCAACTGAACAAAGTGCTGAGTAAATTATATCTTATGAGAATTTCAAGTCAAAATAATTGTAGTCTTCAGGGTCAGATGAAAGGTAATACTTGCCTCTCACATCTAAACATTTAATTCAAAATGTGAATATCTCTCATTGCTAAATATAATGATTCATTTAAAATTCTCTAGTATTTATTAACATTTTACTGAAATATTTTACTTTTAAAAAAATACATCTACCAAATGTGTACAATGTGCCCAGATGCAGTGGTACATGTATTTAATGTATTCAGCACTTGGGAGGCTGAGGCAGGAGATTTGCCATGAATTCTATGTCAGGCTGGGCTATATAATGAGCTTAAAGCAACTCTGAATTACATGCAAGACTGTCTCAAAGAACAAACATGTTTACAATTTTTGAAGGTGATATTTATTAAAAATGTTAAGATGGATATCCAGTTTTAAATCAATGTGACTAAATATAACTGATTATACCTATCATGATAATAGATGAGATTTACATATGATGAAGCATATTATTTTACATAAATGATCCCAAAGTGCTTCAATTTAATATCATAATTTATTTCCATGTCTTTTTCCTTTCTCTGTTCTATGTCACTGTATACAGTGTCTTTCTTTCACCATTCCTAGCTCTAGAAATTAGAAGAGATTGAGAATATTTTTTTCCATTTCCACTGTAAATTTTCAACCAATATGGGAAGTTCCATAAGATTTAACCCTTGATCACTCTCGCATCTTTTCTCCTTTTCTTTTCTCATAGATATGAGTTACATCATGTGCATATTGTTCCTCAGATGTATCATTGTAATACCTTCCTGAAGTAATTTATTTCCTCTGATTCCCTTTCTTTCATTTCCTTCTTCCAAATGGCATGTTTCTTCCAATATGTTGCTTTGAGTCTTTCATTTAAAATGTACTGATGTCTTTAAAAAATATTTTGAAAATTTTAGCACTTGAGTTGTTTTCTAAAATAACATTCTCATTCCTACCTATAATATTGTTTTTTCATGAACATTGAAATCCAATGACAGGGAAATCTTGAATTCCTAATTTACATCAGGATATTTCATACATCATTTGTACATTCTGTTCTCTCTGTTCTGATTTTCTAACCTCTATATATAGCTGTTCCCTTCTGATACTTCATAACTTAGTTCCAGAAAAAAAATGCTTTGGTGAACTTTCCTTTGACCTTTCAATAGGAAAGAACACTTATTTTGTTACCATAACAACTTTCATACATAATTCCTTGCATTAGTCAACTTCTGTGCCTGATGTTCAGTCCACTCTCCGGAACACAGAAGGCACACAATGCGTCTACACTGAATATATAACAATAAGGTTGAATAGTTCCTTCTTTGATTTGTTTTTTATCTATTGTGTGTGTCACATATGCTGCTATTTTAAAAGCAATTTGCAGCTACTGCTTTTATGCATCTGTTGTTCAAACTTGCTCAGATAGGAAAATACTTGCCAACCTGTGCTGAAGGTAAATAGAAAGTGAAACAAATGACACAGCCGATAAGAAAACATGCAGGCTGTAATTTTGATTACTTTTGGTTATATTTTTTTATAAAATTCTCTTCTTTTTACATTGTCAAAATGTTTATTATTGCTGAAAACAAAACATGTTCCTAAACAACTTAATTTAAAATTCATATTTTAGATCAGTGTCAAAGCATGTAGAGGAGATCATGTTGTAATACCACTTTCAGAATATATTCATATTTAATGCTTACATCAGAAACATAAAAAAACTCAGTACTTTACCATGTAAATAATGACAGTATATCTTTAGCCGCTGCCTAAAATGAAGGAGATATAGAAAAGAAGATATTTTTCTCATTTGTTATCAGTTTTTTGACCTGAAGATTTATTTTTACACTTAATTCTTATTGGTACATGTTATATGCACATCATGATCACACTCAGCATTGAGAATTCGTGCCAGTATATGGCACTATTTAATTCTTATTTTTCCTATTCCTCTGCCCACCCCACATCCTTTTGCCCCTATATACATAAGCTTTGTTTCTTTTGTCTTTTGCCATCACATTTTTCTTTCTCCTTATTACTAATACCTACCTTCATTTCCCTTTCAATATTTTCTTTTCACAATATTTATCGTACATTCTAGAGCTCATTTACACCTAGAGATTCTCATACCAGAGAAAAGATACGGCATTTACACATCTGTGACCTACTTATTTCACTTCTGATTATGTCCTCAAGGTACGTCCATTCGCGAATAAATGAAACAAATTTGCATTTTCAAGGTAGAGTAATAGTCCATTTTATAAAAAATAAAATAAACAAAAAATCTTGTTTATCCAGTCTAGAGTTGATGGGGATTTGCATTGTTTCCAAGATTTAGCTATCACGAATTGAGCTGCTCTTAACATGGCTGCACATATGATGGTGTGATATGAATCTTTTAATTCTTTCATGTATATTCCTAGCAGGGGACTAGCAGAGTCAACCTCTAATCCTATTTTTTTTTTTGAGGAATCTCCATAGTGATGTCTGTGTGAAACAGGGTTAGAGGATGCATCCAGAGCCCTCTTGGCAAGCTCCAGTCCCCCATGAGTTGTACAGCAAAAGGATTAAGAATCAGCAAACAACAAATTGGAACCTGGAGAAAAAGCCTGAGTCTGGCCTCAACTCTTGCTACTCTGGGTTGTAGTAGCAAAAGGCCAAATACCCCAAAAGCAGAAAGGCCACCAGTGCCCCGAGCTCACCACACCTTTATTTGGTACCCGTAACCCTAGCATGGATAAAACAGGGCAGTTATCCACAATAATTTCTGTAGTGGATTTGTAGGGCAGGGAAGACATACTTTTTCCCTATTAAGTTTTAAAACCAATCTTAGTGAAGTAATCCTTGTAGTTTAAAATCCTGTGGGGGGGCAGATATTTTTAATAATCCCAATATTTGATCCTGCAGGTCAGGGAAGACATCCTTAAATCCAAGTAGTGTAAATCCAAGTTAGTCATCTGCAGTTCCTGACAGATATCCATATTGCTTGTACCAGTCTACATTCCTACCAGCAGTGGACAGAGGATTTATGTTACAAGGAAAACAAATTACTATTGATGGCTAGATTTTGTCCTTTAAGTAATAATATGAAAGTGTACATATTATATCTAATTAATCTTACACAACTATAAAACCATGGAAGGGACAGCAATATAATTTTATTGATTTTGCAAGATCAATGTACATGGTATTTTCATATGGTATATATGTCATGTTTTTTCTTACTAATATGAATCACAGAATTTCAGTAGCTTTACATATCAGAAAATTTTAGCTGTGATTTCTTATAAATAGTCATTGTAAAGAGGCTTAATACCAAACGTTCTATCAAATTGGTACATAGATGGAAATCATTGAAGCCTATATCACAAAAATGAAATTCATTTTGTAAGGGTGATAAGTTTCCTAAAGAAATAATTGTTGTAAAATTTAACATGACAAATTCACATTGGTAGACTGTAGAAGCAAAATAAAAGTTTCATATAATGTACAAAGATACATAGGTCAAAGTATAATAGAAATGTACTTGAAACAGTGGAAAAAATTAATATTACAGATAAAAAGTTATCAGTAGTCATAAAAATTAAAACTTTGTAACTGTGGTACTTTATTTTAGGTGTCAGCATGACTAGATCAAGGGATAACCAGAGAGCCATTCAATAGTTATGTTTAGATATGTAGAGAAGAAATGACTTTTAAATCAGTGTTGATGGGGAAGACCCATCACACCTCATCCAGAGTGCGTGGGTATCATCCAATCACCTGCAGGCCTGGAGAGAACAAAAATAGCAGAAAGGCAAGGTCCTGCTCAACCTCCTCTGCAGGGCAACATATATCTTCTGCCCCTCAACAAGGGAACTTTTAGTTTACTCCTGCTGACTTCTGCAATGTGCCTCAGTGGGCTCTGAAATTTTCAGGGTTTCAGTCTCATACAGAAAGCTGTATCAGCTCTTCTGAGCTTCAAAGTATTCAGACATGAGTGAGGCCAACTCCTGGCTTCTCTGGTTTTCCATCTTACAAATGCATGGAAGCATTATCCTCATAAAAATGTAAGAAAATTATTTTAACATTGTCTCACTCTGAAAGAGGAAGAAAAGAGGAGGAGGAGATAGACATTTGAAACTACTTTCTAGTTGTTCTTCTTTAATCAAAAACATACAAATATATTCCATTTAGCTTTTAGTAACAGTCTTAAAAAAATCATTTTGAGCATATGGACACCAACAGATTTAAATTGGTGCAGAATATAATTTTCAATGGGATAAAAATTCAGATTTAGCACACTAAAATCTGGGATTAGTTATGTTGAGTTTGGGAAAAGTGATTATTTTTCTGTAGTTGCTCTCCATTTTCATATATATGGACAAGAATAGTGAAGAAAGGAAATAATTCAGTGGAACACAACACAGAGAATTTGTTATCCTTGTTTCTACACTATAAATTTTACATGTAAGGGGAATGCAATCTCCAGCAAAAATTGTTGCTTCTTGACATTTTTTGTGCGTCTGTTTTAAAAGAGGTGAATAACTTTGTCATTTATGCATTTATTAATTATGTTTCTATTATGTGTTGTCAATTCTGATCAGGTATAAGACTAAGACAGAGCTTCTGAAGTTATAACACTTCTCATTGTTGGAGTTATCATTCTATTTTCCTGGACCGTTGATAAATTATTTTACCACTCATGGCAAATCCCTTGTCTCCCAATTGTAGACATAGAAGCATTATGGAAACTTTTCAGTCTGATATGTGGTCTTTGACCAAATTGTTCCAAAGAGCTTTTCATATCTTTGTAATTTTATGAAGGTTAGAAAGTTATTTCACAAAGGTCCTCTATATCTTCCAATATCTTCTGTTCTAATAAGGAACATGGTAAGCTTCTAGGTTGCTTCTAGGATGGGAGCTGGTTACTAGGAGAAACAACCTGTAGCTCTCAGTACCTCCATAGAATTTTGAGAAATGTGTGATGGGGATGATTATGCTCTGTAAAACCCTTGGAAATTGAGGTGTGTGGATCTCACATTCATGAATTAACTATTAATGAGTTAATGATACTCTATCTCAAAATTTAAAATAATAATAATAAAATTTAAAAACTCAATGTGAATGCCCTGAGTTCAATCCTCAGAATCTTTAGTATAGGGCAAATATGAGCATAAGACATAAGACTCATGCAGTCGTATTCAAACATCTGAAATAAATCTAAAGGATTTTTAATCCATTGGAGCAAATTAGCCAGACCTGAGTGGGAGAATAGAGAACCTTGATTTTTAATCTGTTGGTAGGAATTGCACTCCTAATCTGGGGTTTATACTGGGCATCAAATCTAGGGAAAATGTGGTGGGACTACGATTTTAGCACATAAGATCTAATATGATCACTCATTTGTTTCAGATTTGCAGATAATCATAGGGACCAAGTGACTGTCTCCTTAAGCAGATTAGGGTGTGGAAAACTGGTCGGGGAAGCAAGTATGACCCAGTAAGTACAAGATCCTAGAACACATGTGCCAAACAGTTCCCTGACCCATGCACATGAAATTCTTGTAAGAAATTGAGAAGACTTTCAATGGGACTGTCCAGGCCGGAGGGATGGAATTTTAGTTCTACCACCCAGAACCCTTATGTAGAAGTTTTCATGGGTTCCTTCGAGACATGGACTTTATAAAAGGACACTGGTGCCAAATCCCGCTGGCATGGCTCTCCTCAGGACCGTCCTCTCTGTAACCTGCAGGATGTACTTTTATCTTGCTTTCTTCTTTTTTACGCAGCCCAAGTGCATTCTACAGAATTTCCCTCACTTTGCACTTTTACCTTTCCAAGAAATAAACTCTGTCATTGCTTTTTATTCATTTCATTCAAGTCTTTGTTCAAGATGATAGAAGCCTGAAACCTAGCTGGAGAAGGAGATGTGAGCACCACACAGTCCAGCAGTGTTTGGTTGGTGAGCCACTTTCAGAAGGAGACCACCAAGTAAGTAGCAATCCTTGTCACAGGTGGTGAGGGGCAGACTGGGCCAGTCCTCGGGAGCACGAGTGTTCTAAATTGCCATGACTTTTTGTTTTCATTTTATCACTATGTCACCTAAGCTGAGAATTCAGGGGACTCATTTCATGCCATGGAGAGAACTGTTTGATGCTTTTCTGGCCATGGGGGATGGAGGGAGGGAATGAGATGCCTTTTTGTTTCTTCACCCAGCTGAAATGGACTTTTTCTTTCTTTCCTGTGGTATGTTTGGTCAGAAGCCTGAGTGTTTACTTCACTTTTTCTGGAAATTAGCCATAAGGATTTTCAGGGATATGTGTCTCTCAGGGGAAGGGAGACACTAGATTAGGGAGTGGCAAACTGGCTGGGGAAGAAGGTGTGGCCTGTTAATTTCAGAATTTAAAAAAAAAAATTGTTCAAAAATCCATGACACATGAGCAGAAAGGTTTCCACAGCCCTGCAAATTGTATTTCTCATGAGAACCTGAGCCATTTTTTAATAAGATGATGTAGAGCTGACATCAATCTGAGGCGTGGTATCCCAGGATTGTCACTCAAGACCCATATGTAAAAGTTCTTGTGGGTTTCCTCAAGTTGTTAGTGGCATTATAAATTTGTACCTATACATGACACATGTAGATATGATCAAAATATATATGTAAAGTATACCAATAAACTTAATTTAAAAATTATGTAAGTGGCATAAAATGATGCAAACATCAAGAAAAGCATGCGAGCGTGGCTGTCTTCATGCTTCCCTGCCCGATGTCTTCCAGAGGATACAATTTTTTTTTTTATTTTTTACTAAGCTTAAGACCACTCTGAAGAGTCACTTTCCCTTAGTTTTAATTATTTCTCCTTCAAATGAGCTCCATCAACAGCTTTTTTTTTTTTTTTTTTTTTTTTTTTTTTTTTTTTTTTTTTTTTTTTTTTTTTTTTTTTTTTTTTTTTTTTTTTTTTTTTTGAGACAGGGTCTCGCTATGTAGTACAGGCTAGCTCTGAGCTCACTATGTAGCCCAGGCAAGCCTCGAACTCAGCAATCCTCCTGTCTCTGCCTCCCGAGTGCTGGGATTACAGGCGTGAGCCACCACGCCCAGCTCATCAACAGCTTTTGATTGTTTCATTCAGTTCCTTCTGAGAGAGGAGAAAGACCTAGAGTACAACTTAAGGAAATGCATACACCACAAAACCCAGTAATGTTCCCTTGGTAAGGTGCTTTAAAAGACTAACTCATAGAAATACTAGAAAAAAGGAATCATGCTTTAAATTCACTGGTTGTGTCTGAGTTCACACAAAGAAGAGACCTTAATTCATCTGATGGGGTAGATTCTTGACTTACAAACATGTCCACTAGCAGATAAGTCGATAAAGAAAACAGTGTTTTTATACCAGGATGTACATCTTTGCCATAAAGAAAGATAAATGAGTCATTTATATTATACCTTGTGAGTGTTATTTTTAGTTAAATAAATCAGACAAATTTAAATGTGAAATAATTTTTATCAAATGAGAAACTCAAACTATAAAAATTATAGAGCAAAGTAAAAATCCATGGGAAAAGTGGAGACAGAATTTGCAAAAAAAAAAAAAAAAAAAAAAAAAAAAAAAAAAAAAAAAAAAAAAAAAAAAAAAAAAAAAAAAAAAAAAAAAAAAAAAAAAAAAAAAAAAAAAAAAAAAAAAAAAAAAGGAGACTAAGAAATGGAGAAAGAAAAGAGAATATGGAGGAAAAGAGGATGAAATAAAGTAATAAGATGAGTTATGCATATGTACCAACACTCTTGGACAAATATAATCATTACATACTGAGAATGTATACTAGTAAAACAAAAAGATAATTTTTTTCAAAAAATGTGATGGTAAAAAAGGGAAATAGGCTTATGTATTTAGGGGATGGGGAGTTGGGGAATGGGTAGAGGAACAGGAAAAAATGAAAATTAAATTGAGTCATACACTTGTACAGATTCTCAATATTGTGTGTGATCATGATGTGTATATATAGTGTACCAATAAAGATGAAAATAAACTAAAAAAAAGAATGAGAGCCACATAAATATTTTATTCAATAGAATTAAAGAACTACATTCAGAAAACAGAGAGAGAGTCCTCAAAGAGGAATCTATGGTAAGGGAATGAACATATATATAGTCTTAGGATGGAAATCTGGAATTTGAAAATCTGTGGAAAGCACGAAATTAGTTTACAGGTTAAGAATAATGACCTATTTACAGGTGAGAGGCCTATTAAAAAAATAAAAAAGAACAGTCTGGTTCCAGGGGCCAGTGTATTGTACAATTACAGATGGATAATCTAATACATTTTGCCTAAAGAAATCATTTGAAACTTTGTTTCTTCTTGTTTTGTTTTAAGATAATTTTTTTCTGATTTGCACCTTAGTGATAAGTTGTGTGTGATTGGGATGGAAGGAGTGAAAACAGGCTTGGAAAGGATGCAGATAGGGCACAGATATTATCAGTCTTGAATAATTTGTTCTGACATTGTGGACATTTTTAAAGTACCATTTTAAAATTATTGTTGTTTCATATTTACTTATCTTTGTTTCATGCTATCTCAGAAAAGCTATACAAATATCTGGTGTCAGAATTATTAAGTAGCTTGTGAGAAGAAAAACACTTGGTTTTGTCGTTTTTTGTTTTTACTTTCTTTTAACTCTGTCAGAAGAATGTCTTGAAAAACAACTGAAGGATAAAAAATAATAAGCCCAATTGGAGGCATCTAAGTAAGAAAATTGAGGTCAAATCTAAGAAATAGAAATGAGAGAGAAATGGGAAGAGGGGACAGAAAAACTGATAGATTTCAGGATCATATAACCACTGTTAAAATCATTTTCAAAACATATTGATTCAGTGTATTAATTGAAGATCAAATTTATGTTAAAAATAGTAATACTTTGTAAAGAAAATAGAATAAGAAAGAATAGATGACAGGGAAGGGGCAGTTACTACTTTAAACTTTAAATAAGGCATGAGCTATTGAAATTGAGCAATTGCTAAGAAATTGTCCCTCTTCTCTGTGTTATGGAAAATGGCTTACTGCAAAAAACTACTTTTTTCTACTTGATTTAGTTAATACAATGGTTTATATGAATATTGTTTTTTTACAAAGGAAGTTATAGACCAATCAAAACACTATTAATTTTGACCCATAAATGATGTAAAATATTGTTGACTGTCCTGATCCTAATAAATGCCCCCCAATAAAGAACTTCAACAAGTTCTGTGAGGCCTGCCTTTATCCTCTTAAACTCCTAAAGTTTTAGGGGTTTTCTTTCTTCTTCTTTTTGGAGACAGGGTTCTGCTTTGTAGTTCAGGCTGGCCTTGAGCTCACTATTTAGCCCAGGCAAGCCTCAAACTCAGCAATTCCTGTCTCTGCCTCCCGAGTGCTGGGATTACAGGCATGAGCCACCATGTCCAGCTTTTACTTTTTTTTTTTTAATAGCAGGGATCAAACTTGTGACCTTGGACTTGCAAGGCAGACACCAGAATCACTGAGCTAAATTCCCAGCCCTTCCCAAAGTTTAACATATGTTCTTTCTGAGCAAACATGCACTAAGAAGATACCTAATAAAGGCCTCTTCCTATTGGTTTGTTCACTGATTTGGGTAAGCTGGAGACTCCTAGAGGTAGGTACTGTTTTCCTTCTCTCCTGTACAAAAATTCTTGAAGACAAGCACAAAGGGTATAAAAGTTCTTTTAAAGGCAGAAAAAGAAGCATTAACACTAGAGTGAGTATGGGCCAAGAAAAAATAGAAAAAAAATTACATCCTACAGTGTGATGATGGGTCACCACTTAATAGAAAACAGAGTGGTGAAAACTCAATGTAGTGTGTCTGTCTTTTTCTAACTCTCTTCAGGCTAATGTCACTCTTAGGCCATTTTATTCTCTCAAGAATCTCACATTTCAGGGATTTGGGAACTGTTCTGCAAGTATTCCCCAGTTTTGTAATGAACAGGTCACAACCTACTTCCTCAACCAGGTTGGCCAAGGCCTAATATCCTGTTTCAGGTTGAATCAGAGACTTCTGATGTCCACCTATTCCGTATTAGTTAATTTTAGGTTTGTTTATCCTTCTCTATTAAAGAGAAGCCTTTCTCGATCTGGTGTTTGAAATAATTCTTTTTTCTTGGTCAAAAATACTCCTGAGTAATCTCTTTTCCCATGTTTTAATAGTCCGTATTACTGTGTTACTTTCACTATGTTACTTTTTAATTTTTTCAATTAAATTCTTTATCAGTACAATTTATATACATCTCACAATCACATATATCATTGGGGAATCTGTACCATTATATGACACAAGTTAATTCTCATTTTTACCCATATCCCTAACCACCCACCTCTCCCAACCCCCTATATACATGCTCTTTCATTTTCTTTCTGACTCATATTTATTCCTCCCCCTCATTACACTCCAACACCAAATTTCCTATGGAGATTTCCCATTCTACAAAAGCTGTCATACTTTCTAGAGTTCATTTACATCTACAGGTGCATCTACATTTGCACCTACAGGTGCATATCAAAGAGAAGATCCCATATTTGCCTATCTGTGATGTATTTATTTCACTTATTAGTGTATCCTCCAGGAGTCTCCATTTGTACATAAATGAATCAATCTTGTAATTCTTTAGGGCAAAATAATACTCCATTTTAGTAAAAAAAATCTTCTTCATCCACTCTCCAGTTGATGGGCATTTGGATTGTTTCTAAGAAGACTGAGGTATCACGAACTGAGCTGCTGTGAAGAAGGGCATACATCTGTCTTTCCAATGTGATTTTAAAAATTCTTTTGGGTATAATCCTAGCAGAGGGATAGCAGAGTGAAATGGGATCCCTAGTCCTAGTTTTCTGAGAAATCTCCACACAGAACTCCACAATGGTTGCACAAGTCTACAATCCCACCAACAGTGGAGAAGGGTTCCTTTCTCCCCACAGCCTCACCAGCATTTATTGTTGGTTGATTTTACACTTGATCTTAGCCAAAAGGCCAAGAAGCGATTATTGTTGGTTGATTTTATAATAGCGGCCATTCTTTGTGGAGTGAGATGAAATCTCAGTGTTGTTCTCATTTACATCTCTCGAATCACCAGTGATGTTGAGCATTTCTCCATATATTTCTTAGCTGCTTTGACTTCTGCCTCTGAGAAGTATCTGTTCATTTCAGATGCCCATTTTTGAAGTGGGTCTTTGAAATTGGGGAAGCTGATCTGTTTAAGTTCTTTATATATTGTAGATAATAGCCCTTTGTCTGATAAACAGCTAATAAAGATTTTTTTCCCATGTTGTTGGTTGTCTTTTAGCAGTGCCAGTGACTTCTTTTGCTGTGCAGAAGCTTTACAGAAGGATGAGATCCCATTTGTTAATTCTTTCTGCTAGTTCTTGTGCTATAGAGGTTTTATTTATAAAGTCTCTGCCTAAGCCAATGTCTCCAAGAGTTTTACCTAGCCTGTTTACCAGCAGTCTTATTGTTTCTGCTTTAATGTTTAAGTCTCATAACCATTATGAACTTAGTTTTGTGCATGGTGAAAGAGATAGGTATTGCTTTAGTATTTGGCAGGTTAAAGCCCAGTTTTTCCAGCATCACTTGCTAAAGAGGCTGTTTTTCCTGCATTGGGGATGTTTGGCTCCTTTTTCAAAGATAAAATGGCTTAGTGTATCTGAAGTTGTTTCTGGGTCTTCTAATCTATTCCACTGGTCCTTGGGTCTGTTACTTTGCCAGTACCATGCAGTTGTTATCACAGTAGCTTTATAGTAGCGTTTTAAATTGGGGATTGTGATACTCCCTGCCATGTTGTGGTTTCTTAGAATTGCTTTTGCTAATCTAGGTTTCTTGTGGTCCCAGATGAATTTTTATATTATTTTTTTCTAGCTCTGTGAAGTATACCATTGGAATTGCAATTGAGGCCACATTGAATCTGTATAGTAGTTTTGGGAGTACAGCCATTTTGATGATGTTGGTTCTCCCTACCCAGGAGCAAGGGATGTCTTTCCACTTTCTGATATCCTTTTCTATCTTATTTTTCAGTCCTATAGTTTTCAGAGTAGAGGTCTTCCACTTCCTTTGTTAGGTTGATTCCTAGATATTTCAGTTTACTGTGAAAGGGATTGACTCCCCAATTTCTCTTTCAGTGAGTCTGTTGTTTGTGTAGACCAGGGGTGTTGATTTTTAGCGTTAACCTTGTATCCAGCAACACTACTAAATTTGGTAATTAAGTCTAGAAGTGTTTTGGTTTTAAGATCCTCTCGATAGAGAATGATATCATCAGCAAATAATGACAGTTTAACTTCTTCCTTTCCTATCTTTATTTCTTTTATGTCTTTGTCCTGCCTGATTGCTATGGTTAATGTTTCCAGCACTATATTGAACAAGAGTGGTGATAGTGGGCATCCTTGTCTCATTCCTGATTGTACTGTGAAAGGTTTCAGTTTTTTCCCGTTGAGTATGATGCTGGCTGTTGGTTTCTCATAAATAGCTTGTATTAAACTGGGATAGAGTCCATCGATTCTGATTGTCTGAAGGGTTTTGATCATCAGTGGGTGTTGGATTTTGTTAAATGCTTTTTCTGCGTCTATTGAGATAATCATATGTTTTTTTTTGTCCTTGGGTCTGTTAATATAGTGTATTACATTGATTGATTTATGTATGTCGAACCAGCCTTGCATCCCTGTGATAAATCCGACTTGACCAGGTGGTATGATTTTCTTGATAACTCTCTGTATTCTTTTTGCCAGTATTTATGGAGGATTTTTTGTGTCAATGTTCATTAGATAGATTGGCCTGTGGTTTTCTTTTTTGTTGGGATCTTTCCCTGCCTTTGTAATCAAGGTGATGGTTGCTTCAAGGAATGATTCTGGGAGTACTGCTTCTTTTTTGAATTCATTAAAAGATTGAGAAGTACTGGTATTAACTCTTCTTTAAAAGTTTTGTATAATTCAGCAGTGAAACCATCAGGACCTGGGCTTTTCGTGGTTGGTAGGATTTTTATTACATTTTAATTTCCCAGATTGATATCAGGTGGTTTAACATTTTTATACACTCTTCATTCAGCTTTGGAAGTTCATATGTGTCTAGGAATCTATCCATTTCTTCTAGATTTTCCATCTTCTTGGAGTACAGATTTTCAAAGTATGTGTTTATTATCCTTTGGACTTCTTCTGGGTCTGTGCTGATTTCCCATTTTCATTCCCTATAGCATGTATTTCAGCCTTTTCCTTCCTTTGTTTGATAAGTTTGTCTAAGGGTTTGTCAATTTTATTTATCCTTTCAAAGAACCAAATATTTGATTAACTGATTATTTGTATTGTTCTTTTTGTCTCCATTGCATTAATTTCTGCTCTGATCCTTATTATTTCCTCTCTAATATGTGCTCTGGGTTTGTTTAGCACCTCTTTTTCTAATTGTCTGGGGTTCATAATTAGATTGTTTATTTCAGATTGCTCTATTTTCCGAGTGTAGGCATTCACTGCTTGAATTTCCCTCGTAGAACTGCTTTCATTGTCCCATAAATTCCTGTATGTTGTGTTGGGGTTGTAGTTTAGTTGTAGAAACTGTTTAATTTCTTCTTTAATTTCTTTTGTGGCCCATTGGTTGGTGAACAGAATGTTGTTCAATTTCCACGTGTTTGTGAGAATCTTGGAATTTCTTTTGCTATTCAGCTCCAGTTTCAAGGCACTATGGTCTGACACTGTGCAGGGGATAACTTTGATTCCTTTGCATTAACTTAAGCTTTTTCTATGGACTAGAATGTGATGTCTTTTGGAGAAGGATCCATGAACAGCTGAGAAGAAGGTATATTTTCACTTTGTAGGGTGAAAAATTCTGTAGGCATATAATAAATCCATTGGCTCAAAAGTTTGATTTATTTCAAGCATTTCCTTACTGATTCTTTGTCCATTGATCTGTCAATTTGTGACAGTGGAGTATACACTCCCCTACTACTATTGTGTTCATGGTTAACTGGCTTTTTATGCCCACTACTGTTTTTTTTTTCTATAATTGGGTGCATTAGAATTTGGTGTATAAATATTTATGATTGTTATTTCTTTCCCTTGGATAGTTCCCTGTACAAGTATATAGTGACCTTCTTTATCTCTTTTAATCAGTTTGGGATTGAAATATAATTTATCTGCAAACAAGATAGCCACTCCTGATTTTTTGCATTTTCCTGTGGCATGGAGGATTGTTTTCCAACCTTTTATTTTCAGTCTATGGGTTTCCTTCTGAATTAGGTGTGTTTCCTGTATGCAGCAGATTGTAGGATCTTGCTTCTTGATCCAATCTGCTAGTCTGTGTCTTTTAATTGGCCC
>PVIC010015062.1:0-35189 GCA_004025085.1 Thryonomys swinderianus
AAGTACATGACTGTGAGTGGAAAATAGAGGAGAGAAATCAGGTATTGGTAGTTTTTTCATTTTCGTGTGTGTGAATTTTTAATATTAATGCAGGGTTGTAAGACATTAATGCAAGTCAAAATGTTTCAGTGAAAAGTTTCAGCAGTTCAACTTTATAACAATTATAAATAAATTTTATTATTTGTTCTGTTCTGAAGCCTTGAGCAACTTCTGTTAAATTCTTCTGGACAATGCCAGCATTAAAAACAAGTAAATTTCTGGACCAGGGATTTAGCTCAGTGGTTCTGGCATGTGCCTGGCAAGTACAAACTCCTGAGTTCAATCCCTGGTACCACATACCACAATGCAGGACAAGGTGGCTCCCACAGCACTTGGGAGGCAGAGGGCAAGAGGATTGCTATCAGTTTCGGACTAGCCTAGGCTACATAGTAAGTTTTGGGGCAAGCCCGAACTACAAAGTGAGATCCTGTCTCAAAAAACTAAAAAAAAACAAAACAAGGAAATTTCTTACTGATGGCAACTAAATAGTGTTTATAGCATTTTTATCATACAGTAGATTCCATCTAGTCACTACTTTTCTGAGTTTTCTTAAACATGCTAGTACATGTTCTTAATGTTGTCGTTTTGTGCTGTTCCTGTTAAGTTTACTATTAAAATACAATTAAACTATTGGGAAAAAAAGGAGTAAAGTCTTTCACAAAAGTGAGGTAATAGGTGAGGGAGTCAGAGCCCACCCAGGAGAAAACAGGGGATTTAGAGCTACAATCCAGAACCTATCCCTTTGTTCTATCCATTACATCTTTTTCTCTCCCCATCATGAGTGTTTTTCTGATTAGAAAGTTGTTTTTCTGATTGAGAAGAAAACAACCCTTCCTTTAACATGTCTCCTTCCATTCACTCTCTTCTCAGCTGAGGTTTTTGTCCTTACACTGTCTCATCTCCCCCAAGTCTAGCTTCCTCCATCCCACTCAAACTCCCCATCAACACGTATCATTCACCCAGTGAAATTGCTTCTTCAGGTTATTTTTTTCGGAATTCATCCCTCTTTTCTTCTGTATTTTTTTTTAAGCAAAACATTTTAGATGTACCTAATGATAGTATTCATCATACTTTCCTCTGTTTTAATACGCACTTGTGGCTTCTGAGATATACTGTCCTCCTAAACCCAGAATATTCCTCTTTTCCAGTAACCAAACTTTTTCTGACCACCAGAATGGTTTAGGTACCTTTCCTTTGGGCTTTATTCTGATTACCCCTCTGCTACTACATTTACTATGTATATATATATATATATATTTTTTTTTTTTTTTTTGAGACAGGGTCTCGCTTTGTAGTTCAGGCTGGCTCTGAGCTCACTATGTAGCCCAGGCAAGCCTCGAACTCAGCAATCCTCCTGTCTCTGCCTCCCAAGTGCTGGGATTACAGGCATGAGCCACCACGCCCAGCACTGTGGTATGTGGTATTGATGGCTGGTGGGCGTGAGTCTCCATGCCCAGCATTGTATGTGGTTGCTGGGGATTGAACTCAGGACCTTGCACTTGCGAGGCAGGTGCCGGAACCGCTGAGCTAACCCTCCGGCCCCCTTACTGTATTATTTTAAAATAGTATTGTTCATGGGCTGGCTCCCAAAATAAGAGAGCCTATGTTATATTTATTCCTATTACATACTGTGAAGCCTGGGACTTTGGAAGATGTAGGGTTTTGGTTCGTTTTGTTTTACCTAACCTCAAGGAGAAGAAGGGTAGCTAGGCTGTTGATCTAATCGTGTGAGTGAGTTAATAAGGAAGTCTGTTCAACCTGTTCCTCAGGAGAGCCACAGTAATGATTGTGCAACATGCTACTTCCAGGGAGGGGGTATTTCCTCACATGCTGGCTGGGCTTTCATTTCCAATGCTGGCTGTGGAGGCAGTGCTCATAGTCAGGCAGACAGGGACAAACAGGACTCCTGGACAAGAGGAGTTTCTGGACCTCCAGACAGAACACTCCACAGTGATGATCCTAGATGTTGGGTGCCATCAGAAAACCTCTCTTTAACAGTACAATTCCTTCTGCTAAGGATAACTAGGTCTACAAGAAAAAGGCAGTAGATGAAACATTTGCCAATTCCCTTTGCCTTTTTTTTTTTTTTTGAGACAGGGTTTTGCGTTGTAGTTCAGGCTGGCCCTGAGCTCACTATGTAGCCCAGGCAAGCCTCAAACTCAGCAATCCTCCTGTCTCTGCCTCCCAAGTGCTGGGATTACAGGCATGAGCCACTACGCCTGGCTCCCTTTGCCTTTTTGACTCATTCTTAATTTTTCCTTCCCATCATTCTTTTTCTTTGTCTTACAAATGTGCTAGGTTTATCTGGCTTGCTGATGTTTTATCTAATTTTACATCACAAGCTGTGGGATAGAGTAATGTCTTTCTATGTGCAGCCTCGAGGCCTAAGATGTCTAATGACATCAACATCATTCAGTTAGCTTGTTTTTATTTAATGAATAAATTGTAAGGCTCTCCAGAGAATTTGTTCTCTTGAACTTCACTAGAGATATGTAGTTGCAAGGTATATCTAAGATATATTCCGAATTTATCCAGACAAGTATTTTGTACACTTTGGCTGAATAGAACAAATTTGTTGAGTTGATATGCATTGTACATGGATATTTATTGAACCTGGGTAATTTTATTGTCTCCTCACACAACCCTGTTAGGCAGGAAGCTGTAGCCTCGCCCATGAATAAACAGAGACGGAAGAAGAAGAGCCACTGTGATGCAAAGACGGGCAAGAACCAGTTTCAAAAGACCAGGGTCTTTGATGTGGGAGTTAAGGAGGGCCAAGCACTTGGAATAAAGAGAGGAGAGGGCACTGTGAAGTGGGGGAAATAACATCAAGAGTGTCGCAGAAGTGAGGATGAGCGGTGTGTGTTGAGCGGACATACCAGGATCCCAGGGCACAAAGGTGGTAGGAGGGGTAGGAAAGGCAGCTGGGAGAAAAGGGCGTTTTCGGAGCACAGTAAGGCTTGCCAGCTGGGGGAATAGATTGGGGCAGGAATGAAAAGGAAGCACAGGATCTGATGTTTTGTCCCAATGGTTTTTTTCCATAAGGTGATTCTGATGGTGGTGAGAAAGTACAGGATTTGAAAGGAGAAAGAAAAAAGAGACCAATTAAGGTATTCTTGGAATGGTGTCACTGATCTTCCTGGAAGAGAAGAAAAAGAAAACAAATTCTTATTGTCTAATGAAAAGAAGCACATGAGATTTATTTAGGGAGACTAACCCTTTTTCCTGCAATAGAACTTAAAAAGATGATCATGTAGCACTTTATATAAAGGGCAGTGAACATAATTCCTTCATTCATTACAGATCAATTGAGGTCTATAGTGTGTGTTAAGACACTGCCGGTAAGATTTTAAAACTTGTGAAGTCCTCCCCTCCTGGAACTTACTTTCTAGAGAATTGGATAATTATTTGAAGTAGAAATTTTTTAATTTTAATGCAGGAACAATTTTTAATGTGGACATTTTCCTTTTCTCAACTCTTAGTAGTGGCTAATTATAATTCAGTAAAGGCATTATTGTTAAAAGCCAACTTGGACAGAAAGCTTACCAATCTGTGGGAACTGATGGTGGTTATAGCCCTTAGGCCTCATGTCTTAATTGCCAGTGGCTTCTTCTGGGCTTTTTAAAAAGCTGATTGGAGTTGCTTTCCAAATGAACTTGCTTTCAAACTAAAGTCTCTGGTAGGTGACTGAAGGACAGCTATCCTGGATTGGTGATTAAAGACAGGTGTATATATTAACACTTATATACTTTATGCATTCAGTATCTACTTACTGAATAATATGTTAAGCACCTTCAAATGTTGTAGATACCAAAATGGGCAAGAGAACCTCTACCGTGAAGAATGTATAGTAACATCAACATCATAGAATTTACCTCAGGGTTTGTTTTTTTAAAAAATACTGGTAAATGGATCTCAAAGTTGTCTGGAAAATGTGATTACTTGATGTTTCTCGGAGATTTATAAATAAGTTTTGAGAATCGGTTTCATAGAATGTGTCTAGAATAACATATATCTCATTGTGTAAGATAAATCAGAGTTGGCTGGTTTCGCAAGGTATTTGAGTCGAACATCAAGAGGCCCCTTTGATGTGAACAAGGTCTCATAACTCCCAGCTGAAGAGCTGTGCTTTCTGTACTGTCAAGATGCCTCTATAGCAGTAAAATATTGTACAAAGGAAGTTGTAGTCTAACAGGTGACGGATGTGACTGCCAGCAATCACAGTGCAGTAAGATACACAGTATAGTAGTGGAGTGAATAGAAAGCATTCTGGGTACGCAGTAGCACCGAAACCAGCTTTGGGAGTGTTTGGCTCTAGGGGTATGAGAGGAGCAATCAGTGGTGTGTCCCCAATTTCATAATAGCCACCACTGGAGGAGGCCACTTGGAACGGCTCAGAGGAGCCAAATGAGGTCAAGACGGCCTATGCCCAGCTGGCCCCACACTCAGGACACTGGCAATGTGGTGCTCATAGCTCCACCTATTCTGCGTTAGGCGGCTTTTATGGAGTTATACATGACCAGCTTGTCACACTGAATGACGAAATGAGTTTTGCTTCTGCATTACTGCTAGACAGCACTTATAACTGTGTCTCATTGGATTGTTTTCCTTCTAGCAAACCAACTAGGGTATCAACAACTTTTCTTCTAGGAGTCTTTCTTTTGGCTCATTCATAGGCTGAGAAAGAAATCAAAATTATGCTTATGACCTCATAAGAGTATGCCAGGTAATTACAGTAACAAAACCATGTGCAGTACCTGTCCAGGGTGTCTCTGTCTCAGAAGTCTGTAATTGTGTAGTCTGGAATTTAAACCTCCTTACAATCATTTGGAATTACTTCAGGTTACTCAGTGTTACTGTTATAGAGTAGCTTCTTCTAAAAGTGACTGTGTCTTTTACACTGCCCAAATCTCAGGGAAACCCATGAAAATTCCTACATATGCACCTAAGAGGCAGCCCTGGGTTCCCACGTCTCAGGATGATATTGCTCTTTGGGAACCCTTCTGTGCATGTGTCCATGATCTTGGAATTCACAGGTCACACCTACTTCCCCAGCCAGCTTTGTAATGCTCTAATCTCCTGTATCAATACCATCTCCTGTTCACTAAAAATTTTGGAGTACTGTTCATTTCCTCCCATATAAAAATGTATCTTTAGGGGCCAGAGATTTAACTCAGTGGTTCCAGCGTCTGCCTGACCAGTGCAAAATCTGGAGCTTGATCCATGATAACACATACCACAGTGCCTGGCGTGGTGGCTCATGCCTGTAATCCCAGCACTCAGGAGGTGGAGGCAGGAGGACTGCTGAGTTCTAGGCTTGCCTGGGCTACATAGTGAGCTCAGGGCCAGCCTGAACTACAAAGCAAGACTGTCTCAAAAAATAAAAAACAGCAACATTAACAAAACCCCCCAAATTCTGGGATATTGCCCATTTCCTTTTATATAAGAATCTATACTGAGGATTGGCTATTTAGCTCAATGGCACATGGCCTACCTTGAAAACACAGGGGCCAGAACTTGATCCCTGGTACTACCAAAAAAAAAAACAAAACCCAAAGCAGGGCTGGAGATTTTGCTCAGTGGTTCCAGTGCCTATCTAGCAAGCATAAATTCCTGAGTTCAATTCCCAGTAACCACATACAACAATACCAGGAGTGGTGATTCACGCCACCAGCAATCAGTGCCACACACCACAGTGCCAGGTGTGTGGCACATGCCTGTAATCCCACCACTCCAGGAGCCAGAGGCAGGAAGATTGCTGAGTTCAAGTTTTTCCTGGGCTATATAGTGAGCTCACGGCCAGCCTGAACTACAAAGTGTGACCCTGTCTCAAAACAAACAAACAATAAGACAAACAAACAAAAAACCCCAAACAAAAAAAAACTATACTGGGAAAAATAGGATTTTGATTTTTTTAATACTTAGAATTGAACTCAGGACTTTGCTTTTGCTGGGCAGGCATGGCACCACTGAGCTAAATCCCCAACCCTCGATTTATTTATTGTATAAGCAATGCATTCATATTGTTTGTGACAGAAAGGGGCACCTAGGAATTCTGTCCCACCCCCTCCCCAGCCTCCCAGGTTGCCTTCACCTTAGGGGCGACCAGCGTGTCCTGGAGGTCTTTGATGCTCAGACAAGCCGTCTAACACATCACTGGTGTGAGCCTTTCACCTGCTAACGTGTGGGGGGAGCACTCCAGGTGAGTCCATCACAGTCACCTTCCATTTACGATGGCAGAGTCTCGGTCTGTTTCAGAGGCTAGCAGAAGGAGGAGGGCCTGCCACCTTGAGATCAGAGGAGATGACTCGTGTTCAGCCTGTCGGGAATGCTAACTTCATAAGCAGGGACTGGCAGCAGCAGGTCCAACTGTGGCAGCCTGTGTGCAGCTCGTAGTGACCACTGATGTTCTCCTTCAATGTGCCATCTATAGAGCTCTCTACTCACATGACCATTTGCACAAGCAAATAGTAAAAGCATTTAAATTACTAGGCCCAGAACTTGAGGTGCTTGGACAAATGCTGTGTCTTTCAAACAGTGCCTCCCCACTGAATGATCTCTAAAAGGCTTTTATTTAATTAACAACTATCTGGAGTCCTACTGACAGCTTTCTTAACTCGGAGATGTTCACGTCTGGACTTCTAGAGCTGTTTGCCCCGCTGTGATTCACCAGCTGGGAAGCCAGGCTGCTTCTGTCGCACAGGTAGGTCTCTCTGGCCCGGGAAGGCTCTGAGTCACCAAGCCAACATGTACTGGTATCTACTGTCCGCACTTACTAGTCAAGTGTTCATCTGATCATCACTAAAAAATGCACATTTATGAGTGCTTTAATGTTTGTAGAGAATTTTTAATTGATGTCAGTTTATTTGATCTTCCCAAGCTCTTTACTCTGAGGAACAGCTATGGGCATTTTACTGGTCAGTTCCTTGTCACTCAGGAGGGATTAAATTTTGCTTAAAACCACAACCTGTAAGAAATAGAGCTAATAAATGAACTCAACTCTGCCAAGTTCAACTTCCAAATTCAAATCCTTGGCTTCTTAGCCACACCACAGCTATTCTCACACTATGTTGGAATAAAATTTTGTAGCTTACAAAGTACTTCTGACCCAGAGGAGTTAAGGCCTAACTCTCCACCTGAAACGCGAGTTCATGTTCTCTAAAAATCAAAGAAGAATTTTAGGAATGACAGAGGTTTGAATAGGAAAATTTTATTGAGAGAGAAAGCTTCTGCCTTAAGAGAGACAGAAGGGGGGAACCCGGAAAGTGGGTAACCCCCCCTAACTCACTTTTTTTTTGCTTTTTTTTGAGACAGGGTCTCACTTTGTAGTTCAGGCTGGCCCTGAGCTCACTATGGTGCCCAGGCAAGCCGCCGCGAACTCAGCAATCCTCCTGTCTCTGCCTCCCGAGTGCTGGGATTACAGGCGTGAGCCACCACGTCCAGCATTCGTAACTCACTTTTTAGAGGGCTTTTGTGGAGCAAAGCCACGAGGTGAAGTGGGTCTGGAATAGGGGCCTACCAATAAGATTTAAAAAAGTAGACGGGCTACAGTTAACTAATGAGTACCGAAGGGCCTTCCAATAAGATTTGAAAGAAATGTGCAAACCATGGCTAACCAAAGGGTAAATGACAAGCACAGTTACTTCAGCAACTTCGATCGAATAGGGTCCAATGAGAAATCAAGCCCTAGAGGGTCGTGCTTGTCAAGAGACTCCTCCAGGTGGTTCAAAGTCCTGGCCCACTGTCTGGGGAATTTCCAATTGTTGCATTCCCAGGGAGGGGCTGGATCTGGATTTTGACCTTCCATCCTGGGAGATGAGGTCTGCTGGTCACTGCTATCTGTAAGTGTAGTTTCTCATTGATGGTGTTGACCTTTGAGGATGTCCTTTTTGTAAGTCTTTCAAGAGCCAGCCCTATCTATCTGCCTACATATATCTAGCTGGCTTTTCTGCCTATAATACTTCCACATAAATGACTTCATTTGATCCTCTTAATGACCCTTAGGGTTGGCAAGGTGAGCAAAATTCTTCCTTAAAAAATTCTCTGTGTCTCTTCAGAGAAACACTCTACAAGCACAATGAAAGACATTGTTACAGAGTAATATCAACACACAGAAATGCACGTGGATGACACCGGGCTGTGCACAGCCAACGGAGATGTAGGATAAACTCCAGAAGAGGAAATGCATCACAGACTTGCAAAAGGGGCAAGAAACCAGATTTAAGAGTTGAAAACGAGAGGGATCGAAACCTTCCAGACAGTTGAAACGGCCATGAAGAATGCGTGCCTGCCCAGTGTCTGCGGAGAAGGTGGCTAGAAAATCAGCTTGGCAACACTAGATGGGCACCTTCAGAAATCTGGCAAAGTGGATGTGCTAAGGAGTTCTAGTGAGGGGAAGACTTTGGCTGCCCAGTCTTTTATCCGACAGACATCAGTGAGTCAGTAAAAAGTCACGCGAATAAAATATCAGAGACAAACAAAATGTGACGTACCACATGAGGGAGACTGAAAAAATGAATATTGTAAGGATGATCCGCAGTGCTAGCTAAGAGCACACGCAGAGGCAGAGAGATAGTGGTGACCCTGGAAGTTGGAAGAAAGCGGGTACAGCAGAAAGGCGGGCGGGGCTGGGGGCGGAGCCATAAAAGGGAGGAGTAGAACCGGAGCGCAGGGCTTCCAGCCCCAGAGTCCCAGTCCCGGAGTCGCAGGGTTAGGGACACGTTCTTTTTGAGGGGAAATCCTTCCGGCTGGCGCTGAGAAGGCAAGGAGGTGACCTAAGTGTTTAAGAGGCAAAGTGGAGGGTGCCGCAGAGCTGTTGGGCTGCAGGCCTGGAAGTGGCCGGGCACAAAGTCTGGGAGGAGGTGCAAAGTCCCAGTTTACGCTTGGTCATTTTATTCGCCTCTGGCTCTTGTTAGGAGCCTCTTCTCACTGACTGGGACACTCTCTTACTCCCTTCTTGACATTTCTTTCTTTCTTTTTTTTTTCTTTTTTTTGAGACAGGGTCTCGCTTTGTAGTTCAGGCTGGCTCTGAGTTCACTGTGTAGCCCAAGCAAGGCTCAAATTCAGCAATCCTCCTGCCTCTGCCTCCCGAGTGCTGGGATGACAGGCGTGGGGCCCACCTCTGTGGTGTGTGGTACTGACTGCAGGTGGGCACGAGTCGCCACGCCCAGTATTGTTGTGTGTGGTTACCTGGATCGAACCAGAGACCTTGTACTTGCCAGGCAGGCACTGGAACCACTGAGCTAAAGTACTCCCACCCCCACCCCGCCCCAATCCTTTCTTGAGAAGATTCGTATTACTGATTTGGATGTTTCTCTGTGACCTTTCTCTAAGATAACTTAAAAAATGAAAAAAAAGGAAAGATAGTGTTTTTAAGGTGCACTGAAGACTTTTCAGCCTAAAACAATTGTTAGTTTGGTTTTTAAAAATTAATATTTATTCTTTCAAATTCAAATTCATTTTTAATTTTTAAATTATTTCATTTTCATTTTTTATTCTTAAATTTTTTAAAATTCAAAATCTTAAGCTTTATCTTAAAATAGAAGTCTACAAAAGAACACTGCAAGGTTAATTTTAGTTAGTTTATTAAACTTTAAAAGTCCACCGGGCTGTAATGCTAGCTAGCACTTGGGAGGCTGAGACAGGAGGATTGCTCTGAGTTCAAGGCCAGCCTGAATTACTTAGACCGTGTAAAAAAAAAAAGTCCCTGTAAAACCCCAAGTAAGTAAACAAATAAATACAACAAATACTAGAAACATTTAAAGTACCAAGTATATAGATTCTTCAGTTAAAAAAAATTATCATTAGGTTTGATTTCCTTCATTATATCTCCATTTAATTCTAAATCTTCCCAGCTCTACCAAGAAGACAATGACCTCGTCCCATGCAGATCTGGGGACACCTTTCCAAATGGGTTTGGGTTGATCTCCTTGATGGGACAGTCTCTGGTGGTCAGAGTCTTCCTTGGCCTTGATGTCTCCAATTTTTGCCTTCTCTCCCCCTGACACCTGCAGGAGACCCTCAGCAAGCTCAGTGTCTTCGATCCTGCATGACCTATTAGTGAGGAGAAAAAATATACTAAGGTTTAAACCTGTCATTTTCCCCTCAGGAGAAAGAACGGTCTTTCCTTGAGAAAGACATCCTGAGGGTTCACAAAAAGACAAATATTAGGGGCCTGGGATTTAACTCACTGGTCTCTCCCTGTCTTGCAAGCACAAGGTTGTGAGTTTGATCCCTGATACCGCAATAAAATAAAATAAAATAAAACACAGAGAGTAATACAATTTTTTTTTTTGAGACAGGGTTTCGCTTTGTAGTTCAGACTGATCCTGAGTTCACTATGTAGTCCAGGCAAGCCTCGGCAATCCTCCTGTCTCTGCCTCCCGAGTGCTGGGATGACAGGCGTGAGCTACCATGCCCGGCTCTGTGGTGTGTGGTATTGATTGCTGGTGGGCATGAGTCACCATGCCCAGCATGGTATGTGGTTACCGGGATCGAACTCAGGACCTTGCGCGGCAGGCACTGGAACCACTGAGCTAAATCTCTAGCCCGAGTAATAGAATTTCTATTTCAGTAGGCCAGGGGCAGGCCTCAGACCCTGCCTGTCCTAGAAGACCTCAAGGATACAAAAGCCGCAGGTCTGAGGGCTTAGGAACACAAAGAACAAACTTTGTAGTGTGGGACCTCCCTCCTGCTGGGTCCCTTCCAGTGATCCCCAGGCCTCCTTCCCTTTCTCAGGGTCTTATCACCTTTTAACAACCCCCCAAATTGTTTAACTGCAGCTTTTGACAATTGCCCCAGCACCAACCCTCCCCCCACCTCTGTTCAGGACAAGTAGGTGTCACCTTTCTAGCCCCTGCTTGGAGCTTCAGAGAGGCCTGCATCAAGAACTCAAAAGTAAGGTTTGGGTCTTTTTTTTTTTTTTCCTTTGGGGTTGGGATTTGAATCCAGGCCTCTACACCCCTCGGGCCCAACATTCACCTCTTAAACTCTGAAACCCACATTCAGAAGATCAAAGGCTGAGCCAAAAGAGTAGGCTTTGCTAACAGTGCCTTTCAGCAGCTACTGGAGAGGATGGATGCCGGAAGCACTCAGGGCAGGGTGCGGCTGAGAAAACTGGGTGTTAGGCGGCAGCTGGGAGCAGCGGGACTGAAGTCTCTGTCCCCGAAACTCCCTTTGAAAGTCCTTTCCCAAAGTGACTTGAGATCTGGTGCCCCCCGCTGGGCTCCGCTGTCATCTAGGGTGGTCTGTCTGCGCACAGAGTGCACTGGCGTCTCACCTTCCGAGATTACCGTCCCTAGGAGAGCCTCAGTTCCTATTGGTGGCAATGTGCCCTTATTCTGACTTTTTCTTTTGAAGAAATTGGTGACACGCCCACCTTGGAAGCACAAGAGCCCAATTTCAATTCCCGGTGCCAAAGAAAAAAGAAAAAAAATTAGTCAGAACTCAGGCTGGGCATATATCTATAGCTAAGTGGTAGTAGTTACCTACTGTGTGTAAGACCCTGGGTTCAGTCTTACCACTGCAACAAATAAATATTAAAATTTTTTTAAAAATTAGTGAATTGGAGTTTGCCACCAAGAAATGGATTGTCCTCAGTGTACTCGTGAACTCAGGTTTTGGAGTCACCAGAGGGAGGTACTGGACCCTGGCCTGGTGCTTTCTCCAGGGAACATCTCAACAGCCTGATGGCTCATCTTTCCGGTTACTTCCTGGGACGCGTAATCCTGTAATCACTGGGCAGTGTGTCAGGCAGCCCAGGCTTCCCTGGGGATTCTGAATTGCATCTTAGAGGTTGAGTAAGAGTTTGCAGATAAAGGGAAGTGGGCAGGGCATTCCCAGCAGGATCCAGGGCAGGGAGAAGAGAATTAGCTGTGGGAGTGACAGATACAAATGGGGTGAAGGGAGCAGGGCTCTACAGAGGTCCGGTGGCAGAGTGCCGGATTAAGAAAGTGTGAGAGAGGATCTGGCTGAGTAGTTCAGGCTGGCCTTGAACTCATTATGCAGCCCAGGATGACTTCAGACTTAAGGGATCCTCCTGCCTCAGCCTCCTCTGTGCTGAGATTACAGGTGTGCCTCATGCTCACTGATTTCACATACATAAGGTTTGGGTTTATCACTCTAGTTCCAGTGTACAATGTGGTTTTAAGAAGCTACAATTCCTGGAGGCAGAGACAGGATTGCTGAGTTTGCGGCGGCTTGCCTGGGCACCATAGTGAGCTCAGGGCCAGCCTAAACTACAAAGCGAGACCCTGTCTCAAAAATCAAAAAAAAAAAAAAAAAAAAAGAAGCTACAATTCCAGGGACGTTGGGAGGTCACTGTGCAGAAGAAAGATGGTGCGTTCTAGCTGGAGTAGTGAAGGAGAAGCACTTAGGGAGCAAATGTCAGCTGGATTAGCATTTGGACACAGCCTGTTAAAAGGAATCATGTTATCAGGGAGACAGAGACTTCTGAGATGCCCGGATTCTGGCCTGGATTTCTGAGTGGAGGGTGATTCCTTGAACTCATCACCTGACGGGTGAGGAGACGCCCAGGGTTTGCTTTGTGGAAGGTAAAGATGAGGTGGGGCCCACAGAGGGAAAAGAACAAGGCTAGTTCTGCAAATATTAATGTGTGGGCATCTCTGGGCCTCCCGGGTGGAAATGTCAGCACTCAGTTACTCGCAGTTGCTGGTGCTCAGAGGCAACATCAGAGCTAGACAGAGAGTTTTAGTTATCCAGACAGAGAGTCATTAAAAATCTGAGATTGGGGCTGGAGATTTAGCTCAGTGGTTCCAGCACCTGCCTCGCAAGCGCAAGGTCCTGAGTTCGATTCCCAGTAACCACATACAGTGCTGGGCGTGGAGACTCACGCCCACCAACAATCAATAATGCATACCACAGTGCCAGGCATGGTGGCTCATGCCTGTAATCCCAGCACTCGGGAGGCAGAGACAGGAGGATTGCTGAGTTGGAGGCTTGCCTGGGCTACATAGTGAGCTCAGGGCCAGCCTGAACTACAAAGGGAGACCCTGTCTCAAAAAAAAAAAATCTGAAATCGTGGGCTGGGGCTTCAGCTCAGTGGCACTGCACCTGGCTCAAAAGCACAAGGTCCTGAGATTGATCCCCAGTAGGTAGTAGGGTTCTGAGATCCTCACAAGTTTGAGACCAGCCTGAATTATATAGCGAGACACTCTCTTAAAATGAATAAACAAATAAATAAGAAGAATTAGTTCCTTTCCCATGTTACTGGTGGGGCCTTCCCACCTAGCTCTAGGCTTTGCCAGGGTACAAAGGCTTCCCTACTCTTACCACCAAAGAGGAAGTTAGTTTTTTGTTTTGTTTTGTTTTGTTTTGTTTTTTAAGACAAGATCTTGAACTCACTATGCTCCCAGGCTAGCCTTGATCTTGCAGAAATCCTCCTGCCTCAGCCTCCCAAGTGCGGGAATTACAGGCATGCATCATCACACCTGGATGAACTGCTAGTTTCCTGAAAGGGAAAATTTGGTTCAGCCTGAGGGCTGTGACCCTTCCTATGAGTTCTTTTTTATTTTTGTGTGTTAAATTTTCATAGTTTTGAGAAAGCTTGTTGAAAGAGAAAATGAAAGATTGGCAGGTAACAGAATACAAAGAGTTACTGAAATCTTGTTGATTTGCTCTTTTGCTCTTTGTTCATGGTTGTCTGGGGGGGGGCTGAGGTTTTTGTTGTGTTCTTGGTGTGTGCTGCTAGCCGTGTGTTAAACATGAAAGATTTGAACAAGCCTGTAAGAGCCAAGGGACAGAGTCAGGAGAGAAAAGTTTAGTGAGGAAGCAGGTCCTAGAAGGGCTAGGGTGGAGGACACCAGGGAGGCCATCAGCCATCACCCCACAGGAGAAAAGAAACTCCCTGTTGTGGTGAAGCCCACGTAGCACAGGGTTAGATAGAGCTGGTCACAAAAGGCACTCAAAGTCATTTAACAAACCTTGAGCCATTCACACATCTTATACTTTATCTTTACAACAACCTTTCAAGGTAGGTGATGTGGGATGTTATACCAGAGGGAAGCGTGCAGAGGAGTTATGACATGTTCTAGATCACGTGGCTTTTGGGAAACAGCCCTTCTTAGCACGTGTTTTTTGTATGACCCATCACGTTGGCTACAACTGAAGGAGGCGGAGTTTCGTGCATCAAGGGAAGGCCTTGGGGGCAGTCCTGGCAGCCAGTAATCTTTCTATTTCTGAAATTGCCATAGGGCTGTTATCCCTTTGAATCCAACCTTGACTTGGAGTCCAGATTTTCTAGTTTGTCCAGAAACCTATCCAATGGCAGCTCATAGCTGAGGGACTGACAGAAGTTCTTGTCTAAAGTCCTGAACTTACTGCTAGGTCTATTTGTGCATTTCCTCATAAAGTCTCATCTACGAAAAGAACTGTTAAGTCACAACCTCTCCCACCGTATCTGGGCACCCTCAAAACCCAGTCAAGTTCTTCATCTTCCCCCAATACACTTGGCCCGTTGTGTCTTCAGCAAGAACCCTGTTAGGTCTGACGAGCCAGAATCCCTTCTACCTCAGTCTTCCTCTTGGTCATTTTCCATCCATTGATCCCCATGACGCTCCTCAGCTACAAATTCCCGCTTGTCCTTGTTGTATTTAGAATTGAGCCCCATCTCCTCTCTCACCCTAAGACCCTGTAGGGGTTCTTGAACCTGTCACTGTGGTCCCAGGGCCGTGAATAACTTCTTTAAAAGGCCTCAAGGGATCAGGTAATAGTCTAGTAAGAATTTGAATTTAATATTGGTTAAAAAACATTCTATGATTGTTCTTCCTCCACATTCACTAAAGGATAGGATGAGGGATGGGAAATACTTGTAGCCATGCAGTTTCTTAACCCATAACCCGTGACTGAGTCCTATGAATGAAACTGTAATAGTAGTTGCTTCTAGGAGATTGTCCAGGGACTAATGGCCTAAATACAAGTGTGTTGAATTAAATACATTTAGAGTGGGCCCTTGAGTTATGACTGCCTTGACATATGAACAGCTTGGGTTACAATTGGAATTTCAGCTTTAACTTATGAACAAAGATTTAGTTATGACCTTAAGGCTGGCTGCTTGTACTTCCAAATCGTCTCAGATACAGATTTAACCCTTAAAGAGCTCTGGAAGGAACATGACAGTATCCTTTCCTGGTGGGGTTAACTGAGAAATCCTGGGCCCATGTCTCTCTCAGGCCACTGAGATCTGCCCGTATATGGGAGAGAGACTTTGAAAGCTGTATAGAGGAGCCTGAGCCTCCATTGACCAGCTTAAATTACAACCAGAACCTTGTGAACAAATTAGGTTTGTAAGTCAAGGGTCAATGAAAAGTCCTCGGGCAACCGTACTGACGCACAGGACGTGGCCCACGGGCTCCTCCTCCAGTGCTGCTCTGGGGAGGGGTCGAGCTTGCTGTGAGGTGGGCAGTCTCTGCAGTGGCCTGCGGAAGGCTCTGAGGGACACTTCGCCCAAGCCCCTCCCAGGACATCAGCCTTTCCCAAACAAAGCACTGGGAAAGGCAGCAAGAGCAAAGCTTTCTTCTTGGAGGCCTGACTGTCCCAGGGATTCCTGCCAGAAGTAGAAGACTGGCTTCCGGGGGTCTGTGGTTGTTCCAGGAGCACTCTCCTGAAGCTGGCTGGACAGTGAGGAGATGTCCGTTCCGACAATTTTCCTTCTTTGAAGACTTGTCCCCTCAGGCCACCACCTCGAGGCAGCCCCAGTGGCCCATGGTCTTTGCCTGCCTGATGTTGTCTTTTGCAAAGCAAAAAACAAAACAAAACAAAACACACGCACACATAGGAAGCTCTAGAATGACCCTCAAGTGGATTTTGTCACCCAGACCTTCCAGGGATGGCCCGCAGTGGCTGGTTCTCAGGAGACGCCCTTCCAGGCTCCAGGGTCCTGTGCACTCACCGCCCAGGGCCGAGGGGAGGTGCCCGCGGGTCTCCATAGCCTGTGTGTCCCCTCCCTGTCCTCGGGCCTGGCCTGAGTTTTGGGAACTGCTCTCCCACTTTGACGGCTCCTCTGCCTCATCTGTCTCCTCCTTCACCTGGCCCTGTCTTTCTGATCCAGCTGTAAGCCAGCAGTTCGGGCTTCCTGAAGCTTGGCCTCTTCTCTGGACAGGAGGCGACTCCGGAGCTGTCCCTCGCGTGGGATTCCGACAGGGACCGGCACGTTTAGCCCAAGGAGGGTGGGAAATATTCAGGGAACATGCACTGCAATTGTATTCTGCATATAGATTCTAGTCTCTTGTCTTCACCCCCTAAAAAATACTGAATAACAACTATTTACATAATGTCTACATCGTATTAGACATTCTAAGTAATTTAGAGATGATCACAAGTACAGGAGAGGGTCTGCAAGTACCACACCGTTTTCTATAAGGGACTTGAACACCTGTGAATGTGGGTTCCCGAGAGGAGTCCTAGCTCTAATTCCTCACAGACGGTGGAGGCCAAATGTACAAAGTCATTGAGGCACCAGGAAAAGTAGGGAAATGGATATTTAGGGAGCAGCATTGCCAGGATCAGGGCAGCTGGTGACAGAGCTCAGCGTCCCTGTGAACTGACAATGGGGTCCTGGTCCCTGTCCTAAGCCTGACTACCCTTCTCTTCCTGCTGGCCCTGAAGGCTGATGTCCCAGGATGCACTAGTGGGGCTCCACACTCGGCGGTTCCTAGTTGGGGTGAGCCAGACAGAGGCCCCAGGGACAGCAGAGACTGGAAAGCTCAGAGCACTGTACATATCTTCCCACTTGTCCCTAGATTCTCCATTATGGACTGTCATGACCCTCCCCTTAGAGCACAGCTTTTACCGGTTAGCTCGAGCTTTTGACTCAGCTCTGCAGTGAGCACCTCTGCTCCCTGGCTCTTTCCACTGCCGCTGGCCCCTGGGTGCCCCCGAATCCTGCAGGACCCCTTTTTGGTGGCCTGAACTCCACCCACACAAAGAGTAGACCTTTCACCACGAAGCTCTGAGTGGCCAGGGTGAGGCTCAGAGATGGCACACTTCCATAGTGAGCGGGCCCTGGGGGGTGGGGGGTCACAAGTGAAAGGAACAGGCACTTCCCAGAAGTCCCAGCAGCCCTTGGAGGAATGCAAGTGAACTCAACACTGAGAGTCCACCATCCTCCAGAGACAGTGACATCACCACGGAATCAGATGATAACAAATGCTGATGAGCTGTGGGGAGAAAGGAGCCCTCCTACACTGCTGGTGAGAATGTAGATCAGTGTGGAGATTCCTCAGGAAACTAAAAATAGAAATTCCATTCAGCCCAGCTATTCCTCTTCTACATAGCTTCCCCAAACAGTTAAAGACACCACACTACAGTGATTCACGCAGATCCATGTTTGTAGCAGCATAATTCATGATAGCTACATCTTGATATCAGCATGTAAGTTCACCAACAGGTGAAAGGATAAAGAAAATGTAGCACTTACAGTGGATGTGATGGATTACTACTCTGCCATAAAAAATGACAAGCTTGAATCTTTTTTTTTTTAAAATGAGACAGGGTCTTGCTTTGTAGTTCAGACTAGCTCTGGACTCCCTATGTAGCCCAGGGTATCCTCAAATTCACAGCAATTCTCCTGCCTCTGCCTCCCAAGTGCTGGGATGACAGGCGTGAGCCACCATGCCGGGTATTGTGGTACACAGTCCCAGGAATCAAACTCAGGATCTTGTGCTTGCCAGGCAGACACCAGAAACACTGAGCTAAATTCCTGACCCAAACTTGAATCGTTTATAGCAAATGGCTGCACCTTGAGACCATAATGTTAGGTGAAATAAATCAGACACATAAGCTTAAATATCATGTAATTTCTCTTATATAAGAAATGCAAAGCACAAAAAAATATTAAAAAGCAAAACACAAGATAGATAATATGAAATAGGGATCTAGATCTTTTGCAAAAGGGAAGAGGACCAAGAGAGGGAGGGAAAGGAAGAGGAGGGGAAGGAATCTGCTGTGGCACACACATGTACCAACTCCCCTGAAGAATGTAGTAATCATTATGTACCGCAGACATGTGCCAATAAAAATAAAGCATCCACGTACTAGAGGAAAAAAGAAAATCTCGTTCTATCTCAGCCGACTGAGCCACCTATTTCCCACCGTGTCTGAGACTTTTTTTTTTTTTTTTTTTTTTGAGACAGGGTCTCGCTTTGTAGTTGAGGCTGGCCCTGAGCTCGCTATGTAGCCCAGGCAAGCCTCGAACTCAGCAGTCCTCCTGTCTCTGCCTCCCGAGTGCTGGGATTACAGGAGTGAGCCGCCACACCCGGCACTGTCGTGTCTGAGACTTTTAATACTGCAGAATCCAGACAGCACATGTGGTATCGAGCTGGGGGAGAGGGACACAGTTTAACTGCTCCATTGTATGATTTTTGATACTTCTTTTTCCTCCTCCCTCCGTCTGTGTGTCTGAGTGTTGCCTCCTTCTAACAGGCCGGAAATGAGGAGGCTGATGTCCTTCTTGCTCATTTGGGGGAGGAAGGTAGGCAAGCATCTTTTGCAAACCCAGTAGCACCTGGAATAGATACTGTAGTCAGTGCTGGCCTTGGGACTGATTGACTCTGGATGGAAGGAGACAGTCTTTCATTAGAATCATTAGAATTGCTTTCTTATCATAGAAACAGTGAGACTGTTGTTATTCTGAAAAGGCTTTGGTTTATTTTTAAACAGTAGGTGAAGCTGAGATTTTATAATCACCAGAGCCTGAGCCGCTGCCTCAAGTAAACAGCTCCAGCTGCATGAATCCAGCCTGCTGCGAAGTAGAAAGCGGATGGATAATAATGCTGTCTGTCTGTGCCACACTGGACACGTGTCCACACTCCAGCCCCCGAATTGTCACACCTGCTCATTCCAGCAACTCGTGGAGTCAGCACAGTTGATATTTCATTTCTGTTTTATAGGCTCAGTCCATCAAACATCGATTGATCATCTCGTGTTCCTGAGCCTCTGAGGGCAGTGGTGACCCTGAGAGGAAGGTAACGAGCTTCCGTCTCAACCCAGACTCGCGGGAGACGCAGAGGGAGCAACCTGCGGGTGGGAAGGAGGAAGCCAGCGCCCGCCTCTGAGGAATGTGTGAGAGGTGCAGTCTCAGCCCGCGGCCTGGGCCAGCTGACGCAGAAGCGTTCCGTCAGGGTACCTGGGGCGCCTGTGCACCGTACAGTCTGGGAGCTTTGGTATCACCTGGCGCAGGCAGCAGCCCCACACTGAAGATGGAGGCAACGTTGCCTAACTCCCTGTGTGGAGCTGGGATTTGCACTCGTGTCTCACAGGCGTCCAGCTCTGCTCAGTCCTCTGTGGGGCCATCTTCCTCTTGGGGGCCTCCAGGAAGCTGCACAGAGGAGAGGCCGGCACAGGGACCCGGCGGGAGTCAGGGAGAGAGAAGCACGGGATCAGTCAGGGCCCCACGCGCCGTCCTGTGAGAGCCCACAGCCTGCCCTGGGGTCCGCTCAGAGCAGGCCTCAGGCCTCACTCCGAGCTTCATGGTTCCAGGCCGAGCTGCAGGCTGGGTTCTCTGGACGCAGATCCTGAAACTGCCTTAGGAGTCCACAGCAGTGAAGAGGAGGAGAAAGCAGGTGCAGCTGAAGTCGGCAGTCAGACAGCGGGTCCAGCAACATCCCCATCAACCAGACCGGAAGTTCCGGAGAGTGTGTCCCCTCAGGGTCCACCTGTATTGGGCTGGAATGGCCAGGACTTTATCCCCGCACCTCACTTAGCCACCAGGTACGGGCTGGTGGGGCACAGTCCCTGGAGGTGTGGTACCCCAGAAGACGCAGTTATCTGGTCACTGTGCTCCTCAGGGCTGAGGTGGGGTAGGGACTCCCCCTGGGAGGTGCTCTAAGCCTCCATCTCTGTGTCTGACACAGGCAGTTTCCTTATTTCTGTCTCTCTTTGTTGGCAAAATTATAGTAGTAGATCCTCGGCAGGGCATTGGGGGATCATAGTCCCGTCAGACAACCCACGTGGCACCAGCTATTGTTATTTTCATTACCTGACCTTTTCCCCTGGGAGCCATCAGATTTTTGGAAATCCCTCACTGTGGCTGAAGGGATAGAAAAAGCAAAAACCACATCTTCTTTTTCCAGTCTGCAGTGATGGGTATTTGGGTTGTTTCCAAGCTTTAGCTCTCACAAACTGAGCTGCTATGAACATGGGTGCACATATTTCACTGTTATCTGAATCTTTTCTTTCCTGTTTGAGTCATTTATATTCAAATGGATGTACCTTCAGGACATACTCATAAGTGAAATAAATAGGTCACAGATCTGTAAATATCATATCTTTTCTACATAAATGAGTTCTAGAATTTATGGTAGATATTGTGAAATAGAAAATATTCAAAGGGGAATGAAGTGTGGTTGTAAGTAACAAGGGGAAGATAAAATATGGTAATAAAAAAGGGAAAGTTTATGTTTATAGGGGGAGGGGGTTGTAGGTTGGGTGGAGGAATGGGAAAAAATGAGAATTAAATTGTGTCACGCTAGTACAAATTCTCAATATTGTGTGTGATCATGATGTGTAATATAATATACCAATAAAGATTCAAATTAAAAAAAAGAAAAAGAAAAGCCAGTGGGACATAATGGCAATTCTATAATCCTAGCACTTGGGAAGTTGAGGCAAGAGGATCACAGTGAGTTAGAGGCCAGCCTGGTCTCCATAGTGAGTTCAAGGCCAGCCTGAACTACACAGCAAGATTCTGTCTCAAAAGAAAAACAGACTGGGTGTGGTGGCTCACGCCTGTCATCCCAGCTCTCGAGAGGCAGAGGTAAGAGGACTGCTGAGTGCGAGGTTTGCCTGGGCTACATAGCGAGCTCAGGGCCAGCCTGAACTATCAAGCAAGACCCTGTCCCCCCCCCAAAAAAAAAATAGAAAGAAAAACAAAACAAAAGTAAAGTATCATGCCCAGTTCCCAGGTTATCTCTTAGAACTCTTCCCCTTCCTAGGTCTCTTGGTTGATTTGAACTTGCTGGGTGATGAGAAAGATGTGAAGGATTTAAAGAGGAAGACTGATGTGTAGAGCAAAGCAGTGGTTTAGGAAGGCGCTTAACTGAGTAAGTTGAAACATGAGAGGTGAATCACGGGTGCCCTACGTGGGTACAGGATGAGTTTCTGGAACTCGAAAACTCAAAACAACACCCCCAACAAGAACTTCTTTTCCTTCTCATGGGCCAGCGGCAATGGTCTTGTGTGTGAGGACTTCTTAGAAATGTAATTTTTAGGCCCCACCCAGCCCTAGCAAGTCAGATACTCGAGCCCTAGAGCCCAGCAATGTCTGTGTTTTTTGTTTTGTTTTTTTGAGACAGGGTCTCACTTTGTAGTTCAGGGTGGCCCTGAGCTCACTACATAACCCAGTCAAATCTCAAACTCGGCCCTCCTCCTGCCTCTGCCTCCTGAGTGCTGGGATTACAGGTGTGAGCCACCACACCAGGCATTGTGGTGTGTGGTGCTGATTGCTGGTGGGTGTGAATCACCATGCCCAGTATTGTATGTAGTTATTAGGGAATCGAACCAGGAACCCTGCACTTTCAAGGCAGATGTCGGAACCATTGAGCTAAATCTCCAGCCCCAATCAGCCTGTGTTTTAAAAAAGCTTTCCATGGGATTCCCACCCATTCATGCTTGAGAAACATCACCTGAGGATTTTATACTCATCTACCAGGTGAACTGTGGGCCAGACTGTGAAAAGGCAGATGGGAAGCCTGGAGAGGATGAGCATCTCCACTGTGATGAAAGGGTTTGGGAGCTGAGTGCATCCCTTGTGCTGATGACATGTTGGTTAGAACCCACTTCTGTGGCTACATGGTCCTGGGGCTCAGCTAGCTGCAAGGAACCTTGGGAAATGTAGTCCCTGGGAGGCTTTGTGGTCTATAGTTAATGAAAAATCTAGGGAATGTAGGATGGCAGAGATTTTTTTTTTTTTTTTTTTTTTGCTTTTTGAGACAGAGTCTCGCTTTGTAGTTCAGGCTGGCCCTGAGCTCACTATGGTGCCCAGGCAAGTAGCCGCGAACTCAGCAATCCTCCTGTCTCTGCTTCCCAAGTGCTGGGATGACAGGCGTGAGCCACCACGTCCGACATTGTGGTATGCGGCGTTGATTGTTGGTGGGCGTGTCTCCACACCCAGCATTATATGTGGTTACCGCGGATCGAACTCAGGACCTTGCGCTTGCGAAGCAGGCGCCAGAACCACTGAACTAACCCTCCGGCCCTGGCAGAGATTTTTTTTATTAAACTGATTTTATTAGTACATTTTAAATACACATTATGATCACAATTGACATTGAGAATTTGTACCAGTACATAATACCGCTTAATTCTCATTTTTCCTATTTCCCTGTCCCCCTACCCTCTCTGTATATAAACTTTATTTCTTTTTTTGGCAGAGATTTAATAGCATCTGCTGTTAATGTAATAGAGCTAAAACGGTGAGTGTGTATTGGAGAAAAAGGAGCATAATTGAGAGGTAAGTCCTATCCCAATCACGGATCATGAAGGAGAGGAAGAAGTGGCAAAGCTTGAGTTTCTGAGTAAGTAGATGCTGGGGGTGATAGTTGTATCAAAGACACTAGAAGAGGAGGAAGAGTATGATTGTGAGCCTTGACCCAAGGGATTTGAGTTGATGGAAGAAGATCCAGGCAGAAAGGCCCATCCATTCACTCCAGAGACCAGGAGGAAGCTAGGCCTGGAGGCAGAGATTAGGAACGCATCATGGTAGTCAGAACTTAGGTGTAAACAGGATGGCCCAGAGAGTGAAAGCTGAAGAAAGGCTGGCATTGAAGAGACAAGCACCAGAAAGGAACCAATGGAGGATTCGGGAAACAGTGCCCAGGCAGTAGGAGAGCCAGAGAACGTAAGGCAGGGAAGTCACACAGGAGAAGGCAGTGTACTGTCCGATGCTGCACCTGGAACAAGGGCTCCGAAATGGTCTTTGAGGACAAACAGGTCAGACTGAGGCCCAGGCAGGACCCTGCAGCCAGAGTGAAGCAGGCCAGGACTCAACCTGTGTCTGGTTCTAGTCTTTCGGGAGAAGCTGCCAATGGCCATTGTGGCCCTTGTGCATCGTGTGCCTGGGCAGGGTTTCTAGCTTCCCTCCCCACACCAAGCTGGATACAAACACTGTTTTCTGGTTAGTGTCTGTCTGTCTGTAGAACTTGTTTCCACATTTGGTTCTGGCTTCCTCCTGTGCTCTTGAGCGGACCCGCCCTGAGTCTAATTGTGACACACTGGGTTGTTTTATGGGCTTCCTTTTCCTCCTCACATTCCTCTTTGATCTGCAGCCCTGAGTCCCAAAGCCACGTGAGGAGTCATTGTCACATTCCTCTGCCTACCTTGTGCTGCGAAGAGGAGCCTCATGACAGAAAGCGTGACTCACGGGCCAGCTCTTGACATCAGCCATCTTGCCTTGGTGCATTTCAGCGTGCAGACAGCTTGACCTTATGGAAGATGACCCGGGAGTCAGAGACAAATGCCACTCACGGGACCTCATTCTTAAAGCTGCCTGAATAGCACGGAGATTCATCTGCATTTGGCACCAGGCAAAATTGCTTGTTTTCCAAATGCTGCATTATTTTGTTTTTTTTTAATCCCATAAACCCTTAATTCTGACAGTTGTGCCTCAAGGTGCCTTCAAGGCAGTCTGCTACCTGTGAAGACATTTGCCTGAAGGGAGGACCTCGCAGCTATGAACAGATTCCCTGCCACAGCGGGCTTATTGTCAGCCCACAGTTGTGCACTGACTGCAAAGTGGCCCCAGTTTTTACATAGCTTGAGAGATCACTATGGGAACAGAGTCAGTCTGATACAGCAGGTGTTGTCTTGAGTGCTTTGATAGTTTTTTTTAATGGTTTCCTTTCCTATTGATACGAAAGAAGCTCCTGATAACCAAAAATAAATATACCCACAAATTTCAGGTTCCTTGTGTTTATGAGCATGACTTCATCATCTACATTGAGTAAGCACGGACGTCTAATGCAAGTATGTCCTCTCATAATGAGTGAGTCAGGACTCCCTCAACTTTGCTATGTCAGATGACCTTAAGAGTTTAGTGTTTACTTAGGATGTGGAACACAGTTGGTAGCTTCCAGTGGAAACCAGGCATACATACTACTAGTAACTACTGCTGTTTCTAGGATACATATTATTTTGTTTGTTTTGTTTTGAGGTACCAGAGATCGAATTTGAGTCCCTGTCCTTGCAAGGTAGGCATGGTACCACTTGAGCTAAATCCCCAGCTCAGTTTGTTTGTTTTGTGGTAGGGTCTCACTGTGTGGTTCAGGTTGACCTTGAACTCACTGTGTAGCCCAGGTGGGCTTCCTGGTGATCTCCCTGCCTCAGCCTCCTGAGTGCTGAGATTATAGGTATGGACCACCACGCTCTGCCTGAAGCACATACTGAATCAACTCACTTCCACTTTCTATTGGTGCTGTCCAAATCCAGCCTCTCATGACTCTATGGCTATCTTGGGCTATCTACTGGCCTCCCTGCTGTCACTGCACTGCCTTCTGTCCATTTTCCACACTGAAACGAGTGTCTTTCTGTCATGACAGATCAGATCATGATATCACGGTTTAAAAATCAGCTCCTGCCGGGCGTGGTGGCTCATGCCTGTCATCCCAGCACTCGGGAGGCAGAGACAGGAGGATTGCTGAGTTCGAGGCTTGCCTGGGCTCCATAGTGAGCTCAGGACCAGCCTGAACTACAAAGCAAGACCCTGTCTCAAAAAAAAAAAAAATCAGCTCCTTTCCAGCTCAGCTCAGAGTGAGCTCCAGCCTCACAGCGATGTCTGTAAGGCTCTCTGCGATCGGCCTGTTTGGCTCTCTGAGCTCAGTTGTTACCACTCTCTTCCCTCCTGTAATGACCCATCCACACGGCTTTTCCTGTTCCCTGCATATAGCCCACCAGGCACAGAGGCCCTTGCTGTGGATTTCATAACTCCAGGAAGGGCACTTAGACTTCAGGAGGCGTGATGCCCTTGGCCAGTTTGCTCACACACACTCGGCCCTTCCCTAACCCAAAGCCTTGAGCATTGCCGTCCTGCTGCCTGGGATACCCCTCTGCAGGTCCCTGATGGCTGCCTCCTCCCCATCAACCCCTCAAGAGTCTTCCACACAGCACTCCTGTGTCTCAGACAGGGCTGGCTGCATGCTTTGCAGGGCTAGGGCAAAATGAAAATCAGGGTCCTTGTTCAAAAACGACCAAGCAGAGCAAAGAGCCCTTCAGAGTAGGAACCTGTGTGAAGGCTCAGTCACAGCCTCACAAAGCTGGATTGGCTTGGGCCTCACCCGAAGGTCCCTTTTGTAGAGATGCCCTTCCTTCTGAGCCACCCGGACCAAACAGCCTTCTGACCTCTCCGGAAGCCATAGTGAAATTCTCTCTCTCCTTCCCAGGTACAATCACAGCATTTTAATGATTAATAAAAAAGCAGGATCCATAGAGGATTCCATCTACACTGTGTTTTTAGCAACTCAAAAGATTTTTTTTTTAAATAAGGTCTTGGACAAGTTTTCATTTTTCCATAAATTTGTCTTGAATGCAGTGACAGGGCTCCAAAGCTGAAGAGAATACTGGGGTTCAAAGATCACAAAGGACCCTTCAAAACATTATCAACTTGAAAAGGTTTCTGTGGTTGGATTTCTTTTTAAAATTAAGTAGAAATTGCACATTTGATAATTGGCTAGCATATATTTCTTTCTGCTTTTGGAAGTTAACATTTTTTGTTTCAGTGAGCTAAAACAAAATTATTTAAGGGTGTCTCATTCTTTTTTCTTTTCTTTTTTTTTTTTTTTTTTTTTTTTTTTTTTTTTTTTTTTTTTTTTTTGAGACAGGGTCTCGCTTTGTAGTTCAGGCTGGCTCTGAGCTCACTATGTAGCCCAGGCAAGCCTCGAACTCAGCAGTCCTCCTGTCTCTGCCTCCCAGAGTGCTGGGATGACAGGAGTGAGCCACCACACCTGGCACTGTGGTATATGGTATTGATTGCTGGTGGGCGTGAGCCACCACGCCCAGCATTGTATGTGGTTACCGGGGATCAAACTCAGGACCTTGCGCTAGCGAGGCAGGCGCCAGAACCACTGAGCTAACCCTCCGGCCCAAGGGTGTCTCATTCTTGAAAATCAAACTTTTGTTTAGCCTCATCATCATTTAAAAAATTTAAAATATGGTTAATTTGAAATGGAAACTTTTCATTAGTCAAGACATTCATAAATACTGAACTATACAATTCCACATTTGGTATTTAACTTTAAAAAAAAAGAGCAACTTCTTAAGATGTAAAATGTCATCTACTTGTTGATTTCTCCCCAACCCCTTGGAACATAGTACTGTAGTGACATCAGGGAGCAGAGAGTTCCAGAGTGTGTGACCGAGATAAGGGGGGGCTTGTCACTTGCAGAGGGAGGGACCCGGCTGCCTGGCTGCTGAGGGAACCCCAGGCCGTCTGGGGGTGCAGATACGGCTTTCTGTGGTTGGTTAATGTCAGGCAAAGCAGTAGCAGAAGTGTACAAACATCTTAAAAGAGCTTGTAATCGACCCAAGAGGAAAGTACATTTGGGCCCCGATTTTGCTCGTTTTGTAAGTGACCTTTAAAGAAAAGGAAAAAAGAAACAGGCCAAGGAACAAAGAAGACACATTTACATCTGTGTCACGGAAAAAACAAAAGCCAAGCTAAACACCTCTGAGATAGCACCGTGAAAACCTGGTCTCGGACTCACTTACGGAGGCAAACATCCTCTGGCTTCCCGCTTTCCCACGCCACTTGCTGTCGCAAAAGCAGCTGATAAACTCAGTTACATTAAGGTATCAATGACTCACAAGGATTAACGCATTATCTGGTCCTGGAGAGTTTGTGGGGCAGCAGGGTAAAGTATCACTGCCAAGTAACAATATGTATTTGTGTGAGTTAATGAGGTATAAAATGACATGATGATTTATGAATCTGTTGAATAGCAGTAGGACAAAGTGACAGAGTAAGATTTCAGCAGAGTCCCCGAAGCATCCACAGACAAGGCCGTCGGGCGGGAGGGCAGTGCCCGGTTTGCCGACCCCTCGCTCTCCCCTAATTCCCGTGCCTGCTCCTGCTCTCTCTCCTCTCCGTTCTGGATTAGCTGTATGTCACAGAGAAGTGACAGAGCTGCCTCGGCCGGGTTAACGGCACGTGTTACCCGGCACCTTGGTCAAAACCACTGTGCTAACCGCGGCACGTCGCTGCTCACTGAACTCATACCTCATGTGGATTCCACCGGTCCCCCTGCGGCCTTTTCTGTCTGACCCAATCCGGACAGCTCCGTGGCCTCCAGTCTGTTCTCTTCTAACCCCGGGCGGGTCAGGCACTCACCGCAAACTCCCTGCAGCAGCCCCTGCCGAGGGCACAGAGACCCTCACGCTGCAGTGGCGCAGTCCCTTCTCTGTCCTGGCCGCAGCAGGGCGCTCCTAGCATGCCTCTTGCCCCCAAGATGCCCTCTCTTCCCCTCGCCTGTCCTTCCCCAGCTGTTGGGCTCCTGTGCTGGGACTTCTCGTCTCCTGTGCTGAGCTCTGAGTCTCAGGGCTCCCGGTTTGCTTCTGGCCGGCAGACTCCCTCTTTGTGATGACTCCTGAGTCCACAGCTCCAACCTGGCCCCCAGGCTAAACTCCAGACAGACCTCGGGAGCATTCTTCGAGCCCTTCCTTCCGTTTCCAGTAGGAGTCCTCTGCTGCTCCCTCGATCTTTTCCACCTTGGCAAACAGCAGCCCTTTCTACCACTTGCTTGGCCTCAAACCTTAGCCTTGCTGTTGATCCCCTTTAATACTCCAGCCCAAGCCACCACCAGATCCTGTCAGGGCTGCCTTCAAAACTCTCCTGATGCTGCCTTCTGCTTGCCGTGTCATTGCCAGCATGTTGGACCAAGTCGCCACCTTTCGACCTGGATCACTGCAGCCCCTGACTGCCCACCCTTCTGCCCGAATCCTGACCCTGCCACTCCCTTACTCCCAATTTATTCCCAACATATTTTAAAATTTAAGTCTGAAAAATATGGTTTCTTTATTTAAATCCCTCCAAAGACTTCAATTTTCATAAAAGTAGAATTTAAGTCATTGTCAAGAGTCTGTGATCTGAATATTGTGCTCATCAGTATTCTTAGCACCTCACAGATGTTAACTTATTTAACCCACCCCACAGCCCTAGAATATAAGCACTATTATTAGTCCCATTGTACAGATGAGATTGATGCACAGAGAGGTCAAGCATGAACTTTCAGACTCTAAAACTGAGTTAATAAACCTTTTTTCTTCATAAACTCCCACCTTCAAGTATTTTGTGTTAGTAACAGAACACTGACTAATACAGGATCCTAATCCTATTTTAAAATCAATGTGTTCCTAATCAGAACTCAGTCCTCAGTGGGGTTGGGGTGTCAGACTAGAATCTTCAGAATTTGGAAACTGGTTAGAAAAATGGGCTTCCTCAATGAGTGTCCAAGCAAGGGAGTCCAACGTAAAGAGAGGTGGTGTACAGAGGAGTCTGTACTTGTCAGGAGGCAGAAGACCTGGCAGGGAGACAAGGCACGGTGTGTGGGAGGAAGAGCATTGAAGACAAATAGCTTATCATAGTTTTGACTTGTCTACTTGACTTTTCTCATGAATATGGTTAAAACATCTTTTTATATGTTGCAGAGCTATTTATATTTCTTTTAAACATCTTTTTTTTTTTTTTTTTTTTTTTTTGCCTTTTTGGAGACAGGGTCTTGCTTTGTAGTTCAGGCTGGCCCTGAGCTCACTATGGTGCCCAGGCAAGCCACCGTGAACTCAGCAATCCTCCTGTCCCTGCCTCCCGAGTGCTGGGATTACAGGCATGAGCCACCACGCCCAGCATTATATGTGGTTACCGGGGATCGAACTCAGGTCCTTGCGCTTGCAAGGTAGGCACCGGAACCACTGAGCTAACCCTCCGGCCCTTAAACATCTTTTTATAAAATTTTCCATTAGCTTAATGGTCTTTTACTTGTTGATTTCTAGATTTTTTTTTTTTTGCTTTTTGGAGACAGGGTCTCTCTCGTTTTGTAGTTCAGGCTGGCCCTGAGCTCACTATGGTGCCCAGGCAAGCCGCCGCGAACTCAGCAATCCTCCTGTCTCTGCCTCCCGAGTGCTGGGATTACAGGTGTGAGCCACCACGTCCGGCACTGTGGTATGTGGTGTTGATTGTTGGTGGGCGTGTCTCCATGCCCAGCATTATATGTGGTTACCAGGGATTGAACTCAGGTCCTTGCGCTTGTGAGGCAGGCGCCGGAACCACTGAGCTAACCCTCTGGCCCAGATTTCTAGATTTTTATATATGAAGGAAATTAACTCTTTGTTACATAGTAAACATTTTTCTCCAGCTTGTCATTCGCTCAGTTTTTTTTTTTTTTTCCTATGTAGAAAAGGTTTATTTTCCAAGTAGTAAAAGGCATGAATCATTTTATTTTGGGCTTCTTTTCTTACCCTCCTACTTTGTGTGTATCATATTTAGGAAAGTCTTCTCCATTCTAACTTTATAAAACAATCTCCCATGCTTTCTTACACTATTTTTACCATTTTACTCTTTACATTTCAATCTTTAGCCCATGTGAAATTCATTCTGGCGTACTATTTTTTTGTTTGTCGACTGTGTGTGCCAGGAAAGGGACTCGTCACTTCACGTACCTTCTCTAATTTAACAGTACTGATTGTGGCGAGCTCAGGTGTACTGATGGGGAGACTGAACTAGCAGGACTAACTCAATCGAGATCCAACATCTACTGTCAGGACAGAACTCCAGTCGGCTCACGTCCAGCTATGCACATAATTGTTACTTTCTTTTAGCTTGGAAATGGCCAGTCTCATAACCACATTTCAGGAGAGCTGGTAGGGTGTGCATGACTGCTGGCCACACCTTGGGGAAATGTGGTGGGGAGCTCCCGAGCATCAGCAGAACGGTCGCTCTGCAGCTGGGTCAGTGGCGCCTGCCCCTGCCGGGGAGCTGTGGATCCAAACTCCCAGCAGAAGTGCGGCTGACGCCCTCACTCTGGCAGCACATGTCCTAAAACTGTGGCTGCTCGGTCTGAGCTGCGCCAGAATAGACGGAACTGTGTCTGCAACAGCCACAAACACAGGATCTCCTGCACTTCCCTCAGCACGGGACAGGAGGGGACCTAAAGTCTGCAGGGACTGCAGCTTGCAAGTAAAGTATATGAACCGAGCTTTCTCGATTCTGAGACCCACAACTTTATACATTGAATGTATCTGAAATTAGGATGCTTCTTTTGATCAATGTTGGCTTACATGGCCGTTAGCCAGGTGACAGACATAAAGTATCCCTGCCTACACGTGTCAATCTTCTACTGACCTAAATGATGGCTATAACTCATCAACTTTTTATCCAACAAACAATTGCAAGATCATTGCAGGAAGTAATGTAAACCTCTTCCCCCAAACTGCTTTTAATTATATCCTAATATCCTCTGAAAGAAACAAGAAAGGACTAAGACTAAAACTTGAAAGGTGGGACTGAATCACTGAGTTGGAAGAAAATCCTTGTAAGAACTTTTTTTTTTAATTAGAGACAGGGTCTCGCTTTGTCATTCAGGCTAGCCCAGGCTAACCTCAAACTCACTGCAACCCTCCTGCCTCTGCGTCCTGAGTGCTGGGATTACAGGCGTCCAGCATTGTGGTGTGTGGTTCTGATTGCTGGTGGGTGTGAGTTGCCACACCCTGCATTGTTGTATGGTTACCAGGGATTGAACTCAGGACCTCGCACTTTCAAGGCAAGTACTGGAACCACTGAGCTAAATCCCTGGCTCCTGAAAAGACTCTTGAAAGAAATGCTGGAGGGGGATCCTGCCTTCCCACCCTCCTGATCACATTCAGGTCTTGGGAAAACAGGACTGCGTATGGAACTCTGAAGCAAGCTACATTTCTGGGACTGGATTCTGAAAGAGAATTGGAGAACACCTCAACTCATTTATTTCTCTTACACTTCTTCTTTGTGTTGTGCATGCATGATACTTCAAAAAACAAATGCCTATTAAACACTATTCTTTTTTAGCGGCTGATCACTAATCAATTAAAGTAATTAATTTAAACATTAGCAAGGGTGACTTGACTCAACTCAACTCATGGCCCACGACCAGCAGACGGCACCTGCTCCCCAGCCCTGGAGGCTTGTGAGGAGCAAGGACTGCTGGAGCTTCTGGCCCGGAAGCGATGTCATATCGAACTTGCAGCACGAGGACCTCTCCTTCCAGGAACCCTCCGGTCCTGCCAGTGCCCGGGCAGGTCCTTTCACTCTGAGGCTCGTTCCTCCTGTGCCCACGCCTCTTGCAGGGGGTTCCCATTGCAGCTGGTTAGTATGACTCACATTTGATATCTCTCCACTCTGGTTCCATGGCTGTCTCTGTGGTATTAAAGGCTGTGGCCCTGTGGAACTTCCTGCTTGACCAGTTCCTAGACCTTTGGGAACTGCTCAGAGAGCAGAGAGGGTGGAGTCAGAGAAGGGGTCCACCAGCCCCACGCAGCAGTGATTCCTCTGCGTGAGGCTGCTCAGGTTTACAGAGTCTCTTTAGATGCTGTAAAACACAAATGCTGATACATCTTTTTTTTTTTTTTTTTTTTTTTTTGAGACAGGGCCTCGCTTTGTAGTTCAGGCTAGCCCTAAACTCACTATGGAGCCCAGGCAAACCTGGAACTCAGCAATCGTCCTGCCTCTGCCTCTTGAGTGCCGGGATTACAGGTGTGAGCCACCACATATGGTGATACATTTTATCTCAGTTTAATGGATGTTACTTTCCCTTCTTCCTTGATGGCACTAAAACATGGCTGCATCTTGCAACCAATGGCATCTCTGATTTGATGAAATGTGGTCATTTCATATGCTTTGGAAGGGTTTGGGGCAGGAAACAGTTAGTGGTAGGAATGTATTATGTCACTAGGCATGGTAGGACAGGCCTATAATGTCAGCTACTCAGGAGGCTGAGACAGGAAGATTACAAATTCAAAGCCAGGCTGGGCAACTTAGTAAGACCCACCTGACAAAGGTGGGGACACGTAGCACAGGGTTGGAACTCTTGCATAGCATGTGTGAGGCCTGGATTGAATCCTCAGTACACAGAAAAAAGAGGAAGAAGTATATTTTATTGATGTTGCATATAGATAATTTTGAATTTAATTTATAGGAAGCTGATGTATCAATGGACCTAATTAGTTTGTTTCCAAATTTTTTTCTTACGCTTGTATGCTGATTGCTTCTAGTTAGGCTCACCGCTAAAGGCAGAGGATAGGATTTTACAGCAGTCCTGAGTAAATTTCATCCTGCTGGTTCACCGCCGAACCCCTTCTGAGTCATGATTCTCTCACTGATGATACTGGCTCCCCACCCCTCTAGCTTTCTGGCATCTGTAAATTTGTTAGGTCAAACTTTCTATGTCCATCTTCAAGTCACTAATGAAAATGTTGAGTAGCGCTAGACCCATTCGTAGTCCTGTGGCAGCCGCCGGTGAGTTCCCTCAGGTTGGCAGGAAGTCCAGAGGCCCGCTGTTTCCGGGCCTGGCGCTGTGCTCCTTGAAGTCTCCAGCCGTCCTTCTGAAATGAAGTGCGCTTTGTGCTGTCCCAGCTTTGGCCTCAGCGCGGCCTAGTTCCACCGTGTATGAGCTGCATATCCCTGGGCAAGTTCTCTGAGGAATCTCTGCTAGGTTTCCTCCTCTGTGTTACTCCATAGGGGTGAGAGCGAATTAAATCCATTAGTGCTTAGCACAGAGTGAGCTTTCAATCAATGTTAATGGCCGGTTTTAGTTTCCTGGATTCTGCTTCCTGCCATGTAGCACTTTGTCAAAAGTCTGAACAATCCCAGCATTGGCTAGTTTCACCATTGTAGTGTTTTAGCAACTTTATCACAAAAAAGAAACAAAGTTAGATCAGTATGTGTATTTTTTAAATTTATATTTTATATAGTTTCAACAAGTTTGGCTTAAAAGAAAAGAGATTTTTTGTGGTGACTTTGGGCTGACTTGTTTTCTCTTTTTAATATAATTATTAATTCATACTATGGGGGCCAGGGATTTAGCTCAGTGGTTCCGGAGCCTGCCTTGCAAACACAAGGTCCTTGGTAAAATCCCTGGTAGCCGCACAGAACAATACTGGGTGTGGTGATTTACACCCGCCAGCAATCGGTACCACATACCACAGTGCCAGGTATGGTGGCTCATGCCTGTCATCCCAGCACTTGGTCTTGAAAAAAGAAAAACAAGAAAGAAGAAGAAGGAGAAGGAGAAGGAGAAGAGGAAGAGGAGGAGGAGGAGGAAGAAGAGGAAGAGGAAAACAGAAATGCTTATTTACCACACAAGAATAGAACCATGAGCAATTTATAAGCTTTTCTGCCACCGCAGATTAACTCTATCCATTATGCCTCTTACACAGGTTTGTGGACTGATTTTTTTTTTTTTTTTTGAGACAGGGTCTCACTTTGTAGTTCAGGCTGGCCCTGAGCTCACTATGGAGCCCAGGCAAGCCTCGAACTCAGCAATCCTCCTGCCTCTGCCTCCCGAGTGCTGGGTGTGGACTGATTTTTTGTAATCGTCTTTATTCTCTCCTCAGGAACCTCTCTCCTACCATTAGCCCACTTTTCAAAATGCAGTCCACTTGCAAGTTATTACTTCTTAGGGTGATGCACTAGAAAATCAAGGACCAGGTTTCTTTTGATCAGCGTATGAAAGGAGAGTTAATAAGGTCTGAATAAGGCCTGAGGAACTTTCCTGAGTCAAGGGCATTCAGTAAGGTGATAAACCATGCGCCATTCTTGGGTTGCAGAATTTGCTGGAAGAACAATTTTTGGATAAAGTGTTGGAATTTCAAAATCATTCCATAATGGTTAGAAAATTAAATTTTGTAAGAAAAACATTACTTAGAAAGCTTCAAATATATTCTCGAGAAGTTTTACATAATTCACTTTTTATAGTCTATTTAAAGGAACCTCGGTATGATTCTTTCCCAAAATACAGAAGATTTATATAAAAACATACGTTTGCTTTTTCCATATGTTAGCTTACTGACACCAGGTCATGTTGGTTTTCTGAATTTTTAAGGGTACTGTTAAAAAAAAAAAACCTAGGAAGATTAGAAAAGGATTTCCATATCTAGGAATAAGGCAGCAAAGTATTCAGAATATCCAAAAATGCTCATTAAAATTTTTTTCCCTTTGGCGTCTTAGAAGCATCAGCAGTCTAAGAAGACAGTAAAACACTAAGGTCCAAAAGCAAAGGGCAAACAAGACTCTGGACAGCCAGTGCAGCCCTGGTGCGGCCTGCCACCAGGAGCTTCAGCTGAGCCGGGAAAACACGAACTGTGATTCCGAGGGCCTCTCAGGACAGGAGGAGAAAACCGCAGCCCGGGACCTGCCCCTCCTTTTACTAACACAGGTCCAACCCCACAGGGCAGGGGAGAGAAAAGAAGGTGCTTTCAATCTGGCCCAGGACAGGACAAGAGGAGTCCCCCTTTCCAGAGCAGAGCAGGACAGCAGAAATGGCGGGGAGCTGGTCCGAGAAGTGACCACCTCAAGTTGGCACTGCCACAGCTTCCAAACTTTGGTGGCCAAAAAAAATAAATAAACAAAAGCAAACAAAGAAATCATTAAATTCTCTCCAAGCTGTTAATTTAAAGTGAGTGAGTTAGTTAAAGGGTCTCTTGGGGTCTCACACAGGCAAATGAAAGTTACCAAGAGTGACTGGAAAAAAAACTGTGCGTTTCCCTCCTTCTGTGTCTTCTTAATGCCTTTCTCATTTGAACTCACGGTGACTCATCAGTCCCCCTCTGTAGGAGGAATGTAGAGTCTGAAAGAACAAAGGCCATGTGTGTCCATTGTTAATTAACTGTGAATTTAGGTAGTTTAACTCTTAGATTCTTGATTTATAATATAGAAATAATCTCAGTCAATATCTTCCTCTATAAGATTGTTTTAAGAAATGAACTAGGGGGCCGGAGGGTTAGCTCAGTGGTTCCGGCGCCTGCCTCGCAAGCGAAAGGACCTGAGTTCGATCCCCGGTTACCACATATAATGCTGGGCGTGGTGGCTCACGCCTGTAATCCCAGCACTCGGGAGGCAGAGACGGGAGGATTGCTGAGTTCGCGGCGGCTTGCCTGGGCACCATAGTGAGCTCAGGGCCAGCCTG
>PVIC010015063.1:0-35711 GCA_004025085.1 Thryonomys swinderianus
TTCAGGCTGGCCCTGAGCTCACTATGTAGCCCAGGCAAGCCTCGAACTCAGCAATCCTCCTGCCTCTGCCTCCCCAGTGCTGGGATTACAGGTGTGAGCCACCACGCCCAGCACTGTGGTATGTGGCATTGATTGCTGGTGGGCGTGAGTCACCACGCCCAGCATTGTATGTGGTTACTGGGGATCGAACTCAGGACCTTGCGCTTGCGAGGCAGGTGCTGGCACCACTGAGCTAAATCTCTGGCCCACTGTGCTGAATTTTGAAACAACCGTGGCAGCTGTTTTCACTTTTGGATGAAGTTCTAAGAGGTTAAGTGGCTCTGTCAGGGTCATGCACCTGTTAGTGAAAGAGTCTGGAATGAAGGGACCCTTCGATCCCTACCCCTGGCCTCCTCAGACGGCGCCATCTCACTTCTGCGAGCAAGGCTCTCTTTTATCATCCAACCCTTTCCTCTCCGAAGGATGTTAAAGGAAAGTATATAATTTCTAAAAAAGTTAAAACAGACCAAGGTGTAAATGATTTGTGATTTATTCCTTGATGAACTTCCATTTTAGAAAAGACAAGAGCAAAATATATAATTAATATTCACATTTTTTACAATAGGGAATATTTACATCACGGAGAATAAATACAAAATAGCAATATAAAACTCCAAGATCACACAGCCAGGGCAACAGTTTCAGCAAGGAAGCTCCTGGCTGTGTTTTCCCTTCTAAGTAGAAATTCGTAAGGCTGTTGTCTAACTCTTTTGCTAATTTAATCAGTTTTATCTTTTGAGCTTCGTGGCTTCTCCAAAAGAGCCTTGGTTTAGAGCCGTCAGTAACTGACCTTCTCGCGCCACTGTCTTGGGCTCACCTTTGATTCAGGGTACGATAATGCCACTGAGGCTCAGGTTCTCGGCCCTTCTTCAAGATCCAAGCAGTTGGACATACTCCTTTGCTAAAGTTCTCCCTATCTGAGCAGAAGTAAAGTTATACTTCAAGAAATGGGCTGATTTGTTTAGCTCTGTGTTTCCATTCAGAGTGTTCTCACTGCAGTGAATGTCCAGTCCAGTTCTATGAACAGAGCCGAAGCCCACAAAGGCTGCCCCGGTGGGTATTAGCGCCAGGAGCAGCACGAGAACCCAAGCCTCTTGTCTTCCCACGCAGGGCCTCGCAGGGGTCACCCTGCCTGGGCTGGAGGTATTCGGGTCAGACAGAGGTCTCGCCTGAACTGAGGCCTGTTGCTTCATTGGTGAGCAGGCCCAGGGCTCCAAATATTTCTGGGGTTCCCGGCTGAAGCCTGTCCTGCTGTGGAGGAAGGAGGTGGTTGCCGCCTTGAGGCGGTGTGTCCCCCGCTCCTCAGTGAACAGGCTGCTTATGGAGCCATCATTGCAGTAGGGCCTCGAACCCTGGTAGCTGGGCTTTCCTCCTCTTGCTACTCACTCTTAGCCAAGAAGTTACTGAAAAGAGAGAAGATGCTACAATTAAGGGGACTATCTGTTTTTTTTTTTTGAGACAGGGTCTCGCTTTGTAGTTCAGGCTGGCCCTGAGCTCACTATGTAGCACCAGCAAGCCTCGAACTCAGCAATTGTCCTGTCTCTGCCTCCTGAGTTCTGGGATTACAGGCTTGAGCCACCAAGCCCGGCTAAGGGAACTATCTATGGTCTGGTGTATTCCTACATTGACAAATTGAATCCTGGGCAATTGAAAATCAAAGACAGAAATGGAAAGGACAGAAAAATATTCAACAAGAAACACCTTTTGTTGAGATAGCACCTGGTAATGGGAAGAAAACCATGTAGGTAGCATTTAAAAGATCAGTCTTTTAAGGTCAGCGCCTATCAGAGGGCTTATTCTCACTAAAGCACATTCCTGAGTCTACTTGTACAGAGAAATAACACTTTCAAAATATCCAAGGTGATTAAAAAAATACATTGAGCACACCACAAAAAATACTCCAAATTAAGAATGAAAATAGAATCATAATGTTAAGATCACAATTAAAAAAAGAAACAGAACTTAACACACCCAGAGATATGTGAAAAGGTATTTACATACGTGAAACTAGCAACAGCACCACATATTTAAAATAGGAGTGAAGATTTAAACATTTCTGAAATTATCTGAAGCCTGTGAGAAACAAAAGAAATTAGTATTTTCTTACCAAGCTCAATATGAAAAGAATATACTGGACATTTAAACAACACCAAGTACATCAAAATACTAAGAAAGAATTTAAACAAAAGAGTCAAGGGATCAAATATGTAAAAAACTACTTGCTTTACTGAGCAGGCTGGTGAGATTGGACTGGGATCCTCTGGGTTTGGGGGGCTCCTCTGGGAGGAAAGGAAGTTTTAGGGAAAAGAGAAACTGCCCTTTGCTCTCAGTACTGTAACCAAAGTACTTAGTAACCAAAGAGGCCATAGGATGGCTGCGTGCTTGGTAAGCTCTAGTGACTCAGATTAGGAGCTGTGGCTTGTTGGAGAAAAGCTGTTGTCTGAGACTTCGGAATGCTGCCCTTTGTTAGTCTGGGGAGGCTGAGTTTGAGGCCGGGGCCGCTGCGGCCCACGAAGGCTGTCAGCCTCCACTGTCTAGTGGAACGGGTCTCAGAGGTCCTGGCGATCCGTGGATGGCTCTTCCTCCCTCAGTTGGCAGCCTGGTGTGGACAGGCTGAGCCACGAGCCTTTGGCGTGCCCTCAGGGAAGGAGGACTTAGCTCTTGTGGAGGGCAGCCACGGGAGGGGCCCTTTCAGAACAGAGAGGATCAGAGAAACCGGACTTCCTCATGGTCACTGTGTTTGGATGGGGGCCGCGGACTGCCGCAGCAGAACCCCAGCAGTCCCGCTGAGCCTGCGGGCCTGATGGCAGCAGCTTCCCAGGCGGTTAGTGCTGTGGAGCATCGTCCAAGCGATATGCACTCTAACGTGGGCCGTTATTCTCTCCCTGCCACGGGGACAGGTGACATTCTCCGTTCCGATGTAAAATACAAGTGCTAATGGCCTCTTAAACAGTCATTGGTGACAGAACCACCTGGAGATTTATGTCTACCCAGCATTCTAGAGCTCACGCAGAACTCTCATGGTGGTGGTGACAGGGACCCTGCCTACCCTTGGTCATTTATGGGAAGTACTGGAAGTCTTTCAGGATGTCCAAATGGCCATAGGACTGGCTTTCTTACTTTAGGCTGAGCCAGCACTAAAGTACTGGGTTTACAAATGATTAGTTTTTCTGTACTCTGCCCAACCTCCGGCCAGTGTCACTCTGGATATTTCCCCGCTTATTAGAGTCCTAGTCACACATCCCCACAACTCAGGCCCCCAGAGGAAAGGAAAGGACACGTCCTGAAGCATTGTGTGGGCTTTTTCAGCACAGGGAATTTTAGTTCCTCTGTGTCCACTGCAAACTTCATGCCGGTGTAGTGGAGGAAGGGTGGGTATCAGCTCAGGTCACAGGTAAAAACACCTCTTTAAATTTGAAAACTGAACATGTAGGTGATTAGAAACAATAAAATCCAAGGCAAAGCGTGTTTGAATTACTAAAATTATCAGAAAAGTTACAGAATCATGGAATCACAAAATATTACATCCAGTCCTACCCTTTTAAATGTTTGTTTGTTTGTTTGTTGTTTCTTGAGTCAGGATCTCTCTGTGTAGTTCAGGCTAGTCTTGAACTCATTATGTAGCCCAGGTTGGCCTCAGACTCACAGTGATCCTCCTGCTTCTGCCTCCTGAGTGCTGGCATTACATCTGTGTGCCACACACGTTCAGCTGCTCTTTTAAACTCTTTGCGCTAAACCTCCTTTCTTCTTTTCCCTCCATGTAGCATGTCATAGACCTAACTAAGAAGTTTGCTGTGACGTATTGAACTTTGAACCAACAGGAAACTCTAGACACTCTGTTTATGAGCATGAAGCAAAATACAAAGGTAGTAAAGATTAGTAACAGATGCTCCATCAGATTTAGAATGGAAACATCAAGTTAAGAGTGTGTCCCCTCTACGGGGGAACACAGTAAGGTGTATTTGTCAGAATCCATTTACGTGAAAGCCACTCGGAGTGTTTGGCAGGAAAACAAACTCTGTCGGGCAGTTTGACAACGGTGTAAGTTTTTCTCCCTGGGGCATCGCGCAGCGATGGTGATGAGGCTGCGTGGACTGAACGAAAGACACGCAGGGGAGTTGTTGGGAGTGGGCGGGAGGGTGGGAATGGCGACCGGAAGAGATGGGGACTGAGAAGGTGGGGGTGAAACGTGAAGAAGGAAAGAAAACGAGAGAGCGGGGGGCGGGGCAGGTGTGAGAGAAGGAGGTGGGGACATGGAGTTGCCAAAGGGAAGCAGAAACGGGAGCAGCGGAGAGGAGGAGCCTCTGGAGGGCCGGGTCGTCTTCCTCGAGGGGCCTGAGAGTGCGCAGGGCCTTGGGGAACCGTGGGCGGTGGACCTGGAGGGAGCAGGGGGTGGGTCCCTTCCCGGACCTCCCTCCCCTGCACGGTGGATCAAGCGGGCAGCGGTGCTCCGGACGGACATAAAAATCGTGCTCTGTGGGTGCCGCACACTGAGGGTGGTCTACGGGCCGGGAGAGGCCATGGCCACGGCGTGGACAGATGCAGTCTTTCTGGAGAGGACGCCAGGGTGTGTGCGAGGGTTTTGCAGGTGGGTGGTTGGGAAGCGCGGGGAGGAGAAGGGTTGAAGCCCTGCCTTGAGGGCTTAGCACCAAGTAGCCTCAAGGAGGCCCTTCTGACCTGAGGGAGAGTTCGGGAAACAATTTCCTAATAGTCCTAGGAAAACACAATTAGTAAAAAGAAAACATTGTGCTTTTACATTAAAGTAGAAGACAAGTTCTTACTTTCTTCTTTTATATAAAAGACCCACTACGTGCAGTATGGACAGGTTCTTTCCAAAAATCATTTCCACAGAATAAGAAAAGAAAAGCAATTAGTGCTTCAGCAACCAGAGATCACTGAGGAAAGCATTTTTCCCTCCTACTTAACCCACAGAGCCAACCGTGTAAGCTGTTAGCCTTCACTATGCGATCCTGAAAATTGGGCTCTGATTTTAAGAAACTATATCAAACCCTCAATTAACTGGACTGAAGTTTATTGCAAGACACAAGGAAATGGACTTTTTCTAATGAGGTACCCAGATCGCGATGCTTAAGCTTAAGACATCAGTTTGGCCACCTGTGGAGCGTGCCCAGGTGTCTAAGAGGGGACCAGGCGGGACAAAGGCTGCTCAGGAGATGAAAGTTGCACTAAAGTAAGACACAAAATAAAAAAAACAACAAAAAAGGGGCCGGAGGGTTAGCTCAGTGGTTCCGGCGCCTGCCTCGCAAGCGCAAGGTCCTGAGTTCGATCCCCGGTAACCACATATAATGCTGGGCGTGGAGACACGCCCACCAACAATCAACACCGTATACCACAATGCCGGACGTGGTGGCTCACGCCTGTAATCCCAGCACTCGGGAGGCAGAGACAGGAGGATTGCTGAGTTCGAGGCTTGCCTGGGCACCATAGTGAGCTCAGGGCCAGCCTGAACTACAAAGCGAGACCCTGTCTCAAAAAGCAAAAAACAAAACAAAACAAAACAAAAAAAAACAACAACAAAAAGATAGGCAGAGCCAAGTAAAGAGAAAAGCTTCATTTAACCAGCAGTATGGGTAACTGGCATTTTAAGGCATGAAGTTTTTTTTTTTTAATTGCTGATTTTTCCTTTATAGAAAAAAAATAAAAACCCCATAAACATTTATGGAATTTAATTTTAAAAAGCAACTTCTTAGGGGTCAGTCCTTCCTCCTGTCCAACCTCAAGTGGCCACTGGTTCTACATCGATCAATCCTTCTGCACAGGTACGAGGAGGACCTCTTTCTACCTGATTTTGCCAGCAATTTTAATGAACCTTTCCTCAGATGGTTCCAGTTAATTGAGGGTTGTCTATAAAACAGAAGTTTTTTTCCCCCAGAGAACATAGAAGTTGTACTGTTTAGCCTTTTACAGCTCTTCTCAAATACTTTCCCAGAGGTGGCCCTGCAGCACCAGGAGCCAGGCAGCATTGTGCCAGCGCAGGTGAGGAGAAGGAGGCTCTCGGCAGAGGTCACCCAGCCAGCAAATGCGACACAGACGCCCTGACGCCCTGTCCAGAGCACCTGGCCGCTGGCTGGGTGAGGAGTCTCAGGCACATTTATTTTAGCGGATTTGTCAACCAAACATTTTGTCTTTGGAATGGGTGGAGTGTAAGAAAATGTCTCTTCGTGTGCAGTTTCACTGCACTGCTTACAGTGAGCCCCGGGGAGTGGCCATGTCCTGTCTGCAGTGGTGGACAGGGTGGCTTGTCCTTCTTGGCTGTTGTTGACTGAGGGCGGTGGCTTGGGGGCAGATGATAGAGACGCTCTGATGATCCAAAGTGTCAGGATCCGCCCCAAGTGCTCAGCCCCCTTCACTGGGGGTCATTTTGCACAGGAATACTTCTGAGTTCCCCCCGTGTCTTGGGGATGGCAGGAGGTTTGGATGTTGAGAAGTCCCGTGGTCGTGAGCCCCATGTCATATCCGAATCCATTAGCTGTGACTTGTGCCTGTCCAGTTACGCACACATACATGGACCCCAGAGGGGTCCCTTGGCCTGTGATTGGCCTGCAGCCCTGGACACGCTACACTAGCAAAGAAGCTGCTGCTCTTGCTGCACCACGAGCCCACAGAGTGGGAAAGGTTACCAAATGCCAACGGGGGGGGGGCGCTTTGCCAAGCTTTGTGGACCAGATGTTGTGAATGGAGAAACACTGAGCTTGTTCTGCAGTATTTTCTTTAACCTTCCAGGCTAAGAAAGGATGTCAGTGTGGGTTTAAAGGCAGAATCCCAGACTTTAAATCATTTCACAGAATGCCCTGGTGACCCTGCGTCTTCATCTTGGAATAGTCCCTGGAGAGACTGCTTTGAGGTGACAGTTTACACAGGGAGATGTCCTTCCTCTACACTCTTGGCCCTTTGCGCTGGGGCTCTGGCCTGCTCTGTCTGCTGAGGTGAGGTTCCTTTTGTTCTAGTCTCACCACCTTGCCGGGGGGCGTGGAGGTGAGAACAAGGCCTGTCACCTTTGTCCTCTGCACAGTGTCCACCTGGCCCGCCGTCTTCTATCCCTACGTGCTCAGCAGTGTGATCATACAGCCTTGTCAATACCCAGCTTCTCTTTTTTGTTATAGCATTGCACTTTTACGTGCTTTTTCCTTTTCCAAGCTGAGTGCTTTCCAAGGCTTGCCACTTGCATTTGCTTCTGACATCCCAAAGAACCCAGAGTCAAAGGGTTAATGGCGGCAGCACCAAAGAGCAGACAGAAAAAGACTTCTGTTGAGAAAGGGCTGGGAAAGGTGATGGGTTGGCCCCTGCTTCCTGAGGAGTTTCCCAAGGTCAGACTTGGCGCTGTGGATTGTCTCCCTGAAGGGATGTTGCTCCAGGAAAACCATAGTTCCCAACAGAAAGTGGAGTCCGAGAGCCCTTGAAATCACAGCCACAGCAGAACCCCCAGATTCCCTGAAGGCCAGAGTCGGAAGGAGCAGGAGTGAGGTCCAGGCCAGCCCGTCTGTGCTCGCCCTTGGTGGGGACAGAAGCCTTCTCGCCCGTGGCCGCATCCTGACACGCTCCTCAACGAGGTCCTTGGGAAGGTTTGTCCGGCGACCTGTCCCGGGGCAACTCCTCCATCTTCTTCTTCCTCCCGGTCACACCTCTTTCCCCGAGGCTCTGGGCTGGGTCACTTCACTTCTTGGCGACCAACCAAGGACTCTGACCCTTGAGGAGGTATAGAGGGGGATGTTTGAGAAGGAGCCGTGTTGGAGACTGGCCCGTCATGGGAACCCCCTAGGAGCCAGAGACTCCCCAACCCGACGCCCCTCAGTTGGGACTTGCCCTCCCTGCCGAGGTGTCCTCCCAGATCTGAGGAGATATGGCCCAGGCTCATCCCACTGTAAGATTCTAACAGAGTGAGGAGCATGAGCCGAGGAGCCGAGGATCCTGTCTTCTCCCGCTGCCCACCAGTGTCCTCCGTCCATGGGACCAGGTTGTTGTTCTTACCGAGAGCTTGGCACACAGTTCCCTGCATTGTTCAGTCCTGGAGGCAGGACTGACCCTCCCCCGGCCCCTCGCTTGAACTTACTGCAGGAAGCACAGAACTTGCACACAGTAGGTGCTTTATAAGGCTGGATGATAACTCAGCAGTCGTAAGTGTGGAGGTTGCCCTGCCTTGGGGGGACATTGAGCCAGTCCTCCAGGAGCGTATAAATATGAAAACCCTGCCCTCCTGGGATCACATAACCAGGAGGTGCCTTTCCTTATAGTGTAAGGCAGAGGAAGCGGCCTGAGTTCCAGGGAGACTCATCCAACTTGGGACCAGAAGCATTTTCCCAGGGCCAAACTGGGCCCTGAGGAAGGGTGACAGAGGGAAGAGGGTGCCACGGAGGCAGGTGTGGGGCAGGGGAACACAGGTTTATGTGTGTTGGAGTCCAGGCCTAGAAGGGGGCTCCCTGGCGCTGAGGGCCGTGCTCCTAGCCCAGCCTGCCCTTTTCTGTATTTTCCTTCTGCAGGGTCCAGGCTGTGTCTCAGGCCTGGGCTTCCTTAGAAGCAGAGGGGCCGCTGTGCGGGGAATTCTGCTTGAGTGGCCGGGACAGTGTCCTTCCCAGGACAGCATGCGCCCCTCCGCTCAGTGCTGAGTTGCAGCTTCGGCCAGGAAGACCACTTCCTGCAGGAGCAGAGGCTGGCTCTTCCCTCGTGCCGCCCCCACCCCAGCCTGCCGTCTCCTCCGTTTAAATGCTACAGTCTCAGGGGCTCTGTATCTCAGGTGGCTGCCCAGGGCATTTGACTCCTGCACCGTGGAAGCCCAGGCTCTTCTTGATAGGAGGGGAGGTGGCAGATCCTGCCAAGCCAGCCAGAGCCCCTGAACACTTGGGGGAGCCTGGGGGTCAAAGCTGCATTGCCCCTCCCATGTGCCCCTCCCATGAGGTGTCTGGTGGAGACCCACGTGGGACTCAGCCTCACCCCATCCCTACTCTCAGGGAAGCAGGCCCCATTCTTTGCTTCTCGTTCGGCACAGGCCTGAGGGGATTGGTTATTCAGGGTTATAAGCACCCGCATGCTGCACACAGTTCTGCAGCCCACGTCCATGCTCAGAATGACCACAGGCTGGAGACTCGCGGGGAGGGGACACCTCGGGCAGCCGACCTGCAGGTGGAGCCAGAGAGTTTCGGGGTGGCAGAGCTGGCGGGGCCTGGGGCGGTCAGCCCTGTCTCAGCGCTGCATCTGACAGTGGAGGAGCAGGCCTGGAGTGAGATGGTCCGGGCCAGGCGCCTAGTTAGTGCGCGGTGAGGAAGCAGAGTGAGTCTCTGGCCTGGCCAGACACACCCTTCTCCCTGAAGGCGATGGCGGTGGCAGAAGGTGACCTTGCCGAGGTGAGAGGTCCAGCTTAGCCCTGGGCAGCAAAAATAATGCCCAGCAACTCTGCAGACTGCTGAACCCCTTCCTGTGTGGTTCAGAGGGTGTGTGGAACTCACCATGTGCCCCAAGCTGGCTTTAAATGTTTTTCCTGTCTCAACCTCCCGAGTGCTGGGGTTGCAGGTGTCCAGCATCGGGCCGGCTCCCCGTGTGGCACCTAACTTCCCTGCACTGCGTGACACAGAGCTCGGATCCCAGGAGAGGATCTGTGGTGGGGGAGGGGCTGGAGGGGAGTCCGGGTGCGGCTCACCGCCCCGTGACACACAGGGAGGGCCCTGGCTGAGGGGCAGCGTCACGTCGGGACGACGTCTTGTGTGCACAGGGCCCAACCTCAGGGGGCTGCAAGTCACCGGCTGAGGCTGTCCTGCCGTGGCATGTGGGGCCACCTCGGCAATGATGAGGGCCTCCCCTTCCTCTGCTGGCATTACAGGGCCTGCCCCAGCACTCCCGGATGGCGGCCGTTCTTACCGGCGACCGAGTCCTTTGTGTTGCCGGCTGGGGTGTAATAAGTGAGGGAGGGAGAGGTCTGAGGTTACTACAGGCACCTAGAGCATGCGGTTAATTCGGAGTCTCAGTTTAGGGGTTCCCGTCAATGTTCCACTTGATTCTGAGGTGACCAGTGAGCCTCCAGGGCCCGGCGCAGAGCCGGAGAGGGAGCCCGGCAGCGGGAGCAGGGAGCCCGGGGACACTGATTCCTCAGGCTTCCCTGGGTGAGGAGGGCAGCAGCAGAGACGGGGGACTACAGAGCAGGCCGAATCCCAGGAAGGCTGCTTCGTGCCTTGCGGGGGCCTGGGTGCTTGGCCTTTGTGGGTTCCTTCCTCCATAAAACATATATTAAAACGATATGTGATAATTGCTTGGTTGAAAGGCAAATATGTTCCTGACTAGATTCATTGTTAGATGCTCCTCTTCCCCTTCTAAATCTAAAAGCACTGAAATTTAAAATCTTCTGAGTCCCCTAAAAGTATGATGGGCCTGGTCTCTGGCCACTGTGCCTGATGGGAAAGCTGCCCAGAGGCGGTCCTGGCAGTCTGGTCTCAGCGGGCCTGGGAAGTGCTCCGTCCAGAGCTTCCTCAGGCAGGGCGGCACTTGGGCCAGGTGGGGACTTAGGCCTAGGTGGCTGTGTTTTTCTGCCTTGTGGTGAGGGGACCGACAAGGCCATTTGTGTCTATAGAGGTCAGTTCTAGTTTAACGGCTTCACTCTTCAAAGCAGGAAGCGGAGATCTGGAGAAGGAAATGGCCTGCTTTCCAGAATAACTGAGCTGACACTGAGACTGAGTGAGGCTGGGTCACCGGTGCCAGGCAGGTGCTCGCGAATGTGAGGTCCCTATTTCCACCCTGGGCCTCTGGTTGTGGACAGGAGCTGAACTCAAGTTTCCCTTATGCTGATCATGAAGAAAGTATGTATAGAGCATATGTAAACCATCAATAGGATGGGGGAGATTTAGACCTTTCAGTTGTTTGCAAACCCTTCAGGAGCACCGATGTATGTTGTAAAGCCACTAACAATGAACTGTGCGCTATGTCCACCGTAGTAATCCTTCCAGTTCACTAAAATGGGCTTCCTGACACCTTCACTATGCTAAGTGGTGTGCTACAAATGGAAACCGATACAACTCGATTTCTTAAAAAATAAAAACAACTTCAGGTTGGCCCATGTGGCCCAGATCTGAGGGTGCTTCCTGACTCTCCTTTGCTGGAGTCGAATGGCAGCAGAGCAAAGCCCAGTTGCCAGCTAGCAGTCAGTGTGTGAATCTGCACATGCATATCGAGGGAACAGCACTAATAACTGTAGCTCAAAAGGGAAAAATAAATCAAGCATGTAAACAAAATCTCCATCAAAACCTAAAAGCAACAGGAAACACTCAGGGCTGGGGATTTGTATCTTTGGGGGCACCAGTCTGAACCTGAACTGCTCAGATGTTGTTGTGATCAACTTGGGGTAAGTTACAATAGACACTGCATGACAGAGCCCTCTCCTTCCCTGTTTGGGTTTAGCATTTTAAACGTTTCTCAGTCCTTCTGAGGATTCCTGCTTCTGGGACTTCCTGCTTACACAAGAATCTGTTCAGTTTAGTGATTAATCAGGATGATGAATTCTCGTGTCTCATTTTTTAATCATGAAAATCCAGGATTATTTAAAATTATTTAGATACGTTTAGTGTGATAACTGTCACTGATCTCTGTATTTATAGGAATCCACACACCAGGTAGCTACACTTCAGCGCTGGCTGCCCTCTTTGGCACCGAAACACAATAATTTATTAGGCTTCTATATGTAAGAAGTGTGCACAAATATCATGCAAGCATTAGGGCTGTACTCACAAAGTGTATTAGAGACATAGACTTACACAAAACATCTTGTAAACAAAAGGGGAGAGGTGTTATTTTCTGTACAAAATATGCAAGTTTTTCTCTTTCTTTTAATAATCTGTACGATGCATCATACTTCTGGCATTTCCAAAAAGTGAAAACTGTATAAAAATAAATATTCCATGTATAAACACACACACAGGCCAATCCAAGGTTAGAGGCATCACTGCAAAATAAAAACAAAACAATATACGGTTAGTTTCAAGGGGGTCTGTGGGTGCTTACTTCCCTGTAGGCAAGGAGGTGGATCCTGTCCTGGTTTGGGCGGGAACTCTAGATAAGAACACTAAGCCTCCGGGCGGGAAGAAATTTGTGGGCTGGTGGGAAATTCCTTTCACCTTCCAGTGACTCCCCTTCATGGCCACTAGAGGGCGCTCTCTCTATTTAATCTTGGAGGCCGGGCCGCTTCCTGCGCCGTCCCAGATGGAACTCAGTGGGTGTAGACCAACAACCGGAAGCTCTCAAGTTGTTTCTCCAAAACTGCTTCTCTCAAAAGCGGCTGCTGTTCCCCTGCTAAGCTCAGGGATATTTTTAATCTTTTTTTCCCCACTACTGGGCACTGAACTCAGGACTTTGCACTTGCAAGGCTGACGTTAGCACCACTGAGCTAAATCCACAGCTGATATTTTTATCTTTTGACCATCAGCAGCAACCTTGAAGAAGAAATTATTTCTTAGGGGCATGGGGATGTGTCCCTAGATAAGGTAGAGCTCTACCTAGGTCTTGCAGGCGACTGAACAAGAAAACAAGGTGTGGAGCAAGGGGCAGAATCTTGGGGAGGCAGCTCCCTTGGGCGCTGAGCTTTCTCTTTCTTTTGCTGGGGGGTACTTTTTAATCTGGCTGCACAGGTGTTCAGCCTGGGGCCTGGTATCCTGGTCTCTCTTGTACTTTCACCTGGGCCTGCGGGCTAATGAGGCCCCAAGCCTTGTAGCATTGTGGCTCATCCTTCTCACTGTAAGAGGCTCTGTGGTCACTGGCCCAGGACTGGACAGGCTGAACGTGAACCTGCAGCAGGTGGGGTCCCGAGGCATTTTAGGAGAACACAGGCATAACCTCAGACAGTGCTGGTGGAGGGTTGGCAAGAAGATGCTGAACAGGAGGCAAGGTAAAGGGAGGCAGCCCAGAGGCTGGGGAGCCATGAAGGACTTGGCCTTGTCACTTCAGACTGCTTTAACAGGGGCAAATGCCAAAGCGGGTATGAATGGCAAAATCTCACTGCTGGCCAGAACTCTGGGAGCCCAGGAGAGACACAGCTGCGGGTGGCGCGTGGGCAAACACAAGGGCCCCGTGGCTGAGGCCCGAGGGGAAGGGTGTGATGGGGAGCTGGGCAGACCCTACGAGCAGGTACAGAGCCATGTGAGGGCCAGATGAGGCGGTGCCAGCGCTCTGGGTAGCTGAGGAGCGAATTTCAAGTCTGAGCCCAGCCCAGGCAACTTAGTAACTCAGCAAGACTCTATTTAAAAGAAAAAGGAAAGACAGCCAGGGCTGTAGCTTAGTGTAAAGGCCCTGGATTCAGTCCCTAGTACTGAAAAAGAGAAGAAAAGCCACACGAGTTAGTAAATAGTGTGGAGCTCCTCCGTCTGGGTAAATATCATGTGCTTTAGTGACTTCATCCGAATGCTATGAGAGTGGCTGCTTGGTAACCTGGTTTACAACATGGCCTCGAACTCCTCAGAGTGCGACAGGCACTACTTAAATTTTAAAGTGTTTTCCAAGCGTGCGCTGAGCTGTTCACTGGGCGCCCGCCTCTGAAGGCAAAGCACCCTTTCCGACCCGTGACGCGCTGCCTCCTCGGGGGAAGGCAGAGTGGACGCTGTGCGAGCCGTGCGGCCCTGGCCGGGAGGAGCTTACCTTATTCCAGCAGCCCTGCACCGGCAGGCCGTCTTGACCCTGCAGGAGGAAGAGAGGGAGAGGGCTCAGACCGTGGCTTGGTCCGCTGAGCAGGCAGGGCAGGGTGATGGGTGCAAACACGTCAGCAGCCCACTGGGACTGGCCCAGCTGCCATTGTCTACTTCTTTTCTCTGTTCCAGGTCAAAACCGTGGAAGCGGGTGGGAACCAGATGCTGCTGTTTTCCCTCCTCAGCTAAGGTCCCATGTGGTTGTAGCGGGAGCCGAGAGAGCCGTCCTGGCCTGCAGGGTTAGCGGGCACAGATGTCTCGGGCTGGGAGCGGACGCTCGCTGTTCTGTGGGGTGCTGGGTGTTTGTCACTCAGCACTTGGGGCTCCATTTCCTCTGCGGCAAAGTCCCGGCAGAGGGAGATGTGCGATGACCTGCCCAGCTGGCTGATCCCTCACCGGTCTCTCCTCCAAAGCTCGGCAGAGGACACGAAGACAGCCCAGTGGTGGTCAGTGCTGGGTGGGGCTTGGGAGGACCACGGGACAAGCATTCCGTGGCACTGGGCCATGACCCAGGGGTGCCGTGGGCTGGAAGACAAGGGCCTGGCCAGGCCTCGGACACTGCTGGGACTTTAGGGCAGAGAAGGGGGCTGGGCGTGACCGCACGTGGTTTGTGCAGCCACAGAGCACCTGCGGCTTTGGGTTGTGCCGCCCGGTGCCGGGACCTTCCTGTGTCTTCTCCCTCCCACTCTCATGGCCTCTCTGAACACCCGGGGCGAGCAGGGCCGTGGCTCCCAGGCTCCGAGCTGCGGGCCCGGGGCAGAGACAGAGCAGACCTGGGGGCCTGGGGAGGCGCAGGCTCTCGTCCCAGGGGGAGGGAGGCTGACCAGGTGCTGTCGTGGCCCCGGCCGCCCGCCGTCCACGCCAGGCACCTGACCGGGTGTTCGGTACATGCTGTCCTGGCACGGGGGTGAAAGAGGCCGTGTGCTCTTGCACTAGAAGTCAGGATCAGGCAGGCGCCCCCCCCCCCAGCCCCAGGTTCATAAGAATACGATGCGGGAGGTGGGGCGAGGCACGGGAAGGGCAAGCCGCGGGCCTCGGCGCTGAACATTAACAGGCGAACGGCTCGCTGCTGTGGCTGCTGTGGGAACAAAGGCCACTTTGCACGAAGCGCTGGCCTTCGTTCCCCGGGCCAGGGAAGGGCGCTGGGAGGGGGTGCATCCCAGGCTCCTGGTGACCCTCTGCCCTCCTCCCAGCCCCGTGCCGTCACACATCTGCGTCGTCTCTGCGAGGGACAGGAGCCTCTGGGCCGCAGGGCATTCCCATTGGTGGCCGGGCAGGGAAGGTGGGCAGCCAGAGAGGGAAAGCAGCGAGCGGGGAGAAGCGGGGAGGCTGAGGCAGTGGCACAGAACTGAGGGTCCTCAAAGGCGGGTGAGGATGGTGGCCTGGGGAGGCCCGGGGACCCGTGGAGACCGCGCTCTGGCACCTGTGGCTGAGGAGGGCGCTGTGTGGCAGTGACGGGCAGCCAGGGGGTAGGAGGTGTGCATTTCCATGTGCTTCTCCTGTGCTTGCCTTTTGTCACACATGCTGGGCCTGCAGAGTCCCTAGTGCCCTTCAAGGGGCTCACAGTCACCCACATTTTCTTACACTGTTTTCTCTCCTAGTTAATGCTCGAGTCACCCCGGAGTGAGGCTGGGAATTTTGGTATAAAAATAGTTCCTGAACCCCGAGCCTTCTGGGGAAATACAAGGGAGCCGGGGCCTTGGAACTGGGCCCTTGGAGCAAAGTGTCTCCTGTGCTTCTCTTGCAGCTGTTCATGAGGGTCACGCGAAGGCCCAGCGCATCTGCAGCTGGAGAGGGATCGACCGGCTGGAAACCAGCTGCCCCCTCTCAGCCTGGGGCCCACCTGCGAGAGGCGTCCTCGCCTCCTCCCCACCTGTGCGCACCACCTTCCCGTCCCTCCCAGACTGACGTGGTAAGTACCCGGACGCTGAAAAGGGTTGCCAAGCCAGGGCTCTGTAATGTCTTCTGGGATGTAAGCCAGGGGAACAAGGCCCTTTAGGGTCTGAGCGCCTGGTCTTGGACTGTCCCCTCATTTTAACGATGGCACCTGGGCAGGGATCAAGGGCCCAACCTGGAAGAACAGGCAGGGCACTTCCTTTTTCACCTCGGTCCGAGGATCCCTCCGTTTACCTATGTCTAGAACATGCTCCCTGTCCCCACCCAAGTGGGCAGCTGGGATGACTCAGGCATTCACCCCACTGACGTGTTAGGGGTTTGGTGGGCACATTCTGCGCAGAGGATCAGAAGTCATGCTTCCAAGGACCTGGCCAGGGAGACACTTCCCTAGTATATCTCTGGTGGCAGACGTGTCTAGAAGGATCAAAAGCAGTTAAAGCTCACTTGGTGGTGGTATGTCAGAAGCAGTGCCAGGAGGGAGCCAAGAAAACACCCCAGGAAACTTGCATGCAAGAGAGCAGCATGCTGGGAGCCCTCAGTACTAGGCAGGGTGACTCGGTGTCTGCGAAGTGAGGAAATAGGAAATGGGGACTGAGTGGATGGAGCAGGAAGCACACGGCCTAAACCACACATGGGAAGCCCGAACTGGCCATGCAGGCAGGCAGAGCGATGCCATACCAATGGGCATGGGGCATCCAGTCCGTCCAGCCCTGGTAACCCCGGCTCCCCTTTCTCTCCTTTAAAACCTCGATGTCCCTGTTCACAAAATCAACCATGATGATTATTAAGGTTGAGGGTGGCCAGCTCCAACTGTGCAGTGGAGAGCCCAGTCCTAACCTGGCCAGGATGCAGGACACCTAACGCCTACAGATAGGGCCAAGTCCTAGTGGTCCCCTGTGTCTCACATTCAACCTTTGTGCCAGCAGAGTTCAGCGGGGGGCTGCATACTGTTGCCCCTCTGCACTGACCCCCTCCCCCTGTTCACAGATTCATGGGGAGCAATTGCAAGTAATCTTCAATGCCTCCTAGTTTCCAGAGCTTTTGGATGGATTGAGGGAACCTGAGAAATGCCAGAAGTGCCACTAATCATTAGAGACTGGCTCTTGGGGGAAGGCTTCCTGTGGGTGTCCTCCTATCCATTTTGGTCTGCAGCTTTCAGGGTTTTGGCTGGCTGGTGGGCAGTGCGAGGCTATGTATGAAAAGCCCCTCGGATGGCTTGCCCTGTCCAACACTGAGCACCAGTGGCCCTCAGGAGATTCTATCTGGCATCCTGCATCTTGACCAAGTAAGGACTCAGACAACTAGAACTGCTGGCCATAGAAGTGGCCCTGAAACAAAGAAGGCAAGTCATGGCTCACAAATGCTCCAATGGCTTCCAAAGCCAGGCTGGAGCCTAATGCAGAGGCCTTCGCCAAAACCCTCTCTCCCCTTGGTTTCTTCACTTCCATGCATCAATTGTTCTGCATCTTCAAAGGAAAAGGATTCAAAGGAAAGGGACTGAGCCGTAATTGTTTGCAGCTGGGGTTGGAAGGCAACACCCACAGCTGGCAGCATTTCCAATGAGCAGACAGACTTTGGTAGCACCAGTGTAGTCATTTGGTTCTCATCTTAGCTGATTTGCCTTCTTTGTTTCCAACTTGCAAACCTCAAGGAAAAAACCAGAACAATGCAAGTGAGAAATGAAAACATACCAACGGACAGGGGGCATCTAATCCAGGTGCTCCTTGGTCTCCCTTATCCCCTTTAGGCCCTCTAGAGCCTTTCTTCCCCCTCTCCCCCTGTAAACAATGGTTTAGTCCAAGGGGGGAAAAATACACAAACATCAAATCTTTAGCATCATTCATGTGTTAGGGTTGAGACAGAAGAAGAAAAAGAAAATTAAGGAGGAAGAAGTAGGTCCTCTTGTTAGTATATTCTGCCCAGCAGGCTTTGGAGTCAGTACCCCTCTCTTCACTCTGAGCACCTCAGGACGTGGCTACGGTGGAGGCTGGGAGGCGGACTGACAGCGCTGAGGCCCACTTTGCAGATGTCGGCCCAGAGAGGGTCTGAGATGGGCTGAGCGATGAAGGGAACCGCGTCCTTCACTTTGAAGGGCTTTGGGCTCCGAAGATTTTGCCTCAGTTCATTTTCATCTCTGATATTCTAAAGGGGTCAAGGTGTGTTTAGTCTCGGGTATGTGCCTGCCTGCACATGTGTGTAAACATAGCATGTGCACCAACACGCCTGTGTACACATGTGCGCATGTGTGTGGATGTGTGTATTTTGGTGTGTGTATGTGTGGTCCTCATTTGGGTTTTCCCATTCAGTGTGCGTCTCTGGTCCATCCTGGCCTAAGGTTGCAGACAGCTGTTTTTATGTATTTTATTTTATCATACAGAACTATTGGCAGATGGACATGGTGGTTCATGTAATTCATTTGTTTCTGAGAAGCTTCGTGAAATGTCATCAAAACTGGACCCTATTTTCTAACGTGCCAGGGTTCATTTAAAGAAGGGCATGGGGATTCTTCCAAGTGAAGAGTCATCTTGTAATGAACTGGAATTTGGATCTTCGTGTGATCTTGTGTTTCCTTAAAAAGGGATCCAGTGCCCCCCCCCCAGGAGGTTTCCCAGGACTCCCCTCCCTCTCTAGAAGGTGGTATCTCATGCTTGGGGGCTTCCACAGTGTTGCTCTAGGATGACAGAACCGGAAGGCTGGGCAACGTTCTGGTCAAAACAAAGGCTTGGAGTCCAAGCTGGTTCTGCCAGTGATAAGTAGCATGACCTTGGGAAGTGACTTAACCTCTCTGAGCCTCAGTTTCCTCACTTGTAGAGCGGTACATTAACAGCCGCTTCAGCAATTTGTGGTGAGGTGTGTGTGCACGTGTGTGCACGTGAGGCAGAGGGTGTGTGGCCAGTGGATGATGGCTGCTTTTTGATGGAGGTCCTGAGGACTGTCATTCCTTGTCAGCCAGAAGAGGAGCTGATGTGCTGCTGGAAGACTGAGGTCTTGTCATGTACGCGGGGCTCTGCACAGGGAGACTGCGGGGATCAAGCTTGCTAGGAGGAGGTGGACATTAGGAATACTTGGTAACATCCCCGATGATTAAAGTGCTAGTAAGTTTCCTGGGATCTGAGGAAATTATCCACATTTCTTAATTCTAGAGACAATCTGCCATAGCCAATGCATTATCTGAGTGAACATCTGCCCCTAGAAAATGATAGGTATTTGGGAGGAAGCAGGCATGTGTGTCTTGGGTCTAAGGCCTCAATGGTGCATAAGCCATTGGGACAGCGATGCCCAGGGTGATGCCCCCAGGAAGGGCCCTTCATTCTCAGGTTTGAGCAGTTTCTTAACCCAGAGGCTGGGAAAAGCTACCACAGAGTGGGAGATTCCGGGCCCTAGGTGACTTGCTAGGAGGGTGAAAGGAAGGACTGCGTGCCTGACTCCCCTAGGGGTCTCTGGTCCTGTGACCCAACATGGTGCACTGGATTCTGAGGACCCAGGCATCGCCCCAGATCCAGTGCCCTCTGAGGATGTCAGAGTAGGGGCTCTCCCTACGCCTCCCAGCCTCCTGGTCCAGACATGGGCACACAGAGGCCTCGAGAGGGGAAATTCCAGCTGGTGAGGGGGAGGGGCAGGTAAAGCAGAGTGCAGAGGTTTTCTGGCTGAGGAAAGTAAGCGCATGAAGTTGATCTCTGAGGGAAACATGAGAGGGGGAGAGGGCAAGGGTGAGGGTGTGGGGTTATAATGGCGTGGACATTTGGGGGAGAAAGATGAAAGGAGTAAAGGAGGGGAGAGCAGTGAGGGGAGAGGAGGAGACAAGGGGGGCTGAGAGAAGCAAGGCATGCACACACGTGTACATGCGTGCGTGCGCACACACACAGGTACAGGCAGGCATCTCAGAGCAGCCACAGACCTTTTCGGTTGGCTGGCCGCCAGGCAGCTCCCTGGTAACACCCAGTCTTCCTGATGACTGAAGTGCTAGCTTCATCCTACCCTGCATCCTCTGACCAATATCTCATCCTACTCGTGGCTCCTGGGCCTGCTTCACAGAGGTGCTTAGAGACAGGGTCTTCCCTTAGTAACCAGGCAGAACAGCCTTTCCACTGTCACGTGTGTCCTTAGCAAACTCCGGTTTGGGGCCCTGGGCCTTTGGCCCCACTTTGAGAAGCTTCTCTTTTCCTGTATAGGGAAGGGGCCTCCAGACCATCCTGAGTGGGTGTTATAAGTAGCATGACTTTGGGAAGTGACTTAACCTTTCTGAGCCTGTTTCCCTACTTGTAGAGTGCTAGCATAATCTTAAAGTTGTGTCATGGTTTACCTAAAGGTAGAAAAGGCCTCTGTTGGGGCCCCCAGACATCATAAGGGCAAAGTTAGGGGGCTGGCAGCCTAATGGAATCATCCTCTAAAACACGGGGGTGGGGCTTCAACATTCTGGCCTCATCTTCCAGGGGGAATAATGGGGCTTTGAACCACAACTCGGGCTTGGCCCTGGCGGCATTTTATCTTGATGAAAGCATCCAAATCCTGAGCTTTCAACAGAACAACAAAACAGTGCACAACACCTTTCTCTGAGTCTGCTCGGGCCTTCGGAAGCCTTACTACCAAATCCTCAATTCCTCCCCAAATCCTGATAGTACTGGTGAAAAACAAAGGTGTGAGTTAGGAGGAGAGACAATCTCTTAGATGAAGAGAACAATAGCTCTTCTTTGATTCTGAAAACAGCTCTTTGGCATAAGCCAAGTGGCTCTTTATGGTGTACTTTGCGACTGTACTGTTTTATGAACTTAACTTTGACTTACTCTTTTTTTTCAGTACCAGGGATAGAACTCAGAACCTTATGTGTGCAAGGCAGGCACCAGAACCACTGAGTTAAGTCCCTGACCCTAAGTGATTTACTCTAATTTGCATAAGGGTGGGGCAAAGTGTGTCAACACTAGCAAGGAGTAGTCAGAACTATTTTCCCACTAATTCCCGGGAGCCTCAGTGAATTATTCAACAACTTCTATGTGTTTGGCACCAAGGGCACTAGCCAGTCAGTCTCTTCCTCCACCCTGCATCTGCGGCAAGGCCTCCTTGTCTGTCCTTCTCCATTTCTAGAGCAAAGTCGTCACTGCCACTGGAAGAGCTGATGTTGGAGCTTTCAGATAGCTCAATGCCTTAAGCCAACTGAAAATGTCTCAAGAAATAGGTTTTGAAAATATAAATCAAATATAATAAAACCAGAGCACTTTAGAAATAAGTCAGAAAGGAGGTTAGCATGCCATCAAGGAGGTGGAATGATCGCATTTGACCATGCTCTACCTCCAGCTCTCTGGAGAAACTCAGTACATTTCATCCCCGTTCTGCTCCTCCCCTTCTTTCTCTTCTGAGATCCTGAGATTTTCTGACCCTCCAGAAGACAGCCCTGGTCCTCTGGGGAAGGATGCCATCAAGGAGACATTCTTGAAAGGACTAAGTCATTTCTTGGTCAGATACAGTCTAATTATCCTCGCTGTGCCTACACACCCAGGGCCATGGCCTGTGTCACATGCCATCGTGTGGCTCTGGGTGCTATGGCCATTCAGGGCACCATCCTGGTGAAGATGGCAGAAACCAGAAGGAGAGCAAAAGGCCAAGGGACACAGTTTGTTCCGAAGTCCTACAGACTTTTCAAGGGAAACAGCAGCCATGGTTTTTTTCTTTTTTAAAGACTTAGCTGCTTACAACTGCTCTTTACTTGTTTTAGGAACTGGAATTTATTTTCTTGCTCACCAGTGGCCTGGAATTCCTGGCAAGATGAACTTTCAGAGGATGAGGACGAGGTAATGATAGATCTGAAAATATCATTTAGGGGCCTGTTATCAGGGCAACATGGAGAGGGCTGGACACATAGCTGCCATTACTGGATGGCAATGTGAATCTAATGGTCACTGTGGGATTTAGCCTCCCTCGAAATGTGGAAAAATACAAGCTCCAATTTCAGGATTAGTCTGGGCTCCTTGCGTGCCACAGATTAGGCCCTTTACTATAAACCCTTTCAATTTAGGATGATTTATCAGGAAACACTGTATTTCCAGTGTTGGGTCCAAAAAGCCCAATCGATCATTCCACCCCATCATGAAAACATTAGTAACAGGGCCAAAGTGTGAGGGCTCTAACTTACCCGGTTTCCTTTGTCCCCGGGTGGTCCGTGTAAACCCTGCAATAAATCAGAGAAACGAAGACATGTTAATGACCAAATGCAGTACAGCCAGCCACACGGTCTTCCTTCCAGCGCAGAGAGCTCTTCCCTGATGCCTGCCGCAGTGGAGACAGGCATAACCATCCGCAGGAGGACTGATAAGCAAATCCCCCAAGGGCTTTGTTAGAGGCAAAGTGGACCTCAAGCTTCTGGTTTTCTTGCTCTGGAGCCCTCAGCCCCGTTGGGCTCCTCTGAGGTCACTGATGCACATGAGGACTGGGTTTTTCCACCTGTGGCACAGGAGCCCCTGACAGAAAGATGCTCCATGGCTCTCCTGCTGGGCTCTTGCAGGCAAATGACTGCACGGCTTCTCAGGCCTTTTTGTGAGGTGGCAAATGGTCTTGGGGAAGAAGAATGGCCTGGACTTGCTTTCTCAGGCAATGTGTCACTAAACCTAGGTTCTTTCAGGTGGACTCTCAGCTTTTACAATGAAGCATCGGATGAATGCGCTGTAGCTGGCACCCAGGGTCTGGCTCCCTTGGCAAAGCTGCTTGGCTTTTGAGGTGCCTCCTTGTTGTGTCGTGGTGCTCTGGACTAGACGCTGATCTTCTCTGAAGGCAGAGGCGGTGGTCCACTCCCGTGGGAGGCCTCACGCACCCGATGCAAGGGTTCTGGGGTGTGTTGTGATGTCCTGTGATTTGGTTCCTGAGGCTTAGCATCTGGCCCCCTGAGGTAGTGCCTTTGGCTGCCAGTTGCTCTCAGCGGCTCCTCCGTCACAGGATGCTCTTTGCTCGGGTGTTCTGTTTTGCCCTGGTTTCTTGTGGTATAGGGGGACAGATGGAGGGAGGGAGAGACACAGAGAGAACCAGAAAACTTCTGGTTCCATGGGACTCACAGGAAGCCCAGCTGCTCCCGTTGGTCCTGTCAGCCCTGGATCTCCTTTGCTGCCCTGAAATGAGAGAAAGAAGCCCATGAATCCTTCCTGATGTGGTAAAACCCTTTGGTCACCATTTCTCTCCAGCCTCCTGAGAACCCTGAGGAGGCAAGGGCTGCAGGGAAGGCTGGGGCTGCTGATGCTGATGGCCATGCTGCCTGGAGGAGCTGGGAGCCCCATCGTTCTTTCTCTCCAATATGGCCTGTGCCCCCAAACTCTCCAGAGGGCCTGGCTATGTGGGCTGTGCCAGGAGAAGAAAGGGAAGGACAAGACAGCTTTGACGGCCTCTCTGAAGCTCCAGGGCAGCCCTCAGAGCAGCCGTTTGGCCTCTGCGGTGCTGCCCCTCCCACACCATCAGCCCTGGATGCAGGCAGCACAACAGGCGGACAGACAGGGAAGCTTCCGGCGGGTGGACAATCCAATGGCTGCCTTGGGGCACAGGTGGGAGGAGGAGGTGAGAGTCTTGCCTCCCACAACCCTCAGCCTCTCATGGCTGCTCTACCCGGGATGGGCTGGCGCTCAGGGTATCTAATGACTCAGTCAGGGACATGCAGGGACCACAGGACCGAGCCTAATGCTGTGGCCTCCTGACATCTTGATGTCCTCCGGGAACCTTCTCATCACCACAGGCCACTCTGTTCTGTGCTGGCCCCTAAAGCACTGCAAGAACAAACTGGGGCCGTGACAGTAGCCCTGGGGCCCTCACAGCGCTATACCACAACAGGTGCCAGGTGGGCAGTGCCCAAGGTGGAGGCTGTGCCTCATCTGTCTATGTTGTTGTGCTCATGGCCACCAGCCTGCTGGCTCCCTGGGTTATTCTACAGTGACAGCGGAAGGGAGGGACAAGGGCTGAGACTCCTGGGGCTGATGCGGTGACCAGGGGGCCCAGGCCCCAGGCTGGAGCTGAAGAAGGCTGGGCCACCCAGGCTGTGGGAGTGCTCACCCTCTCGCCCTTTGGTCCCGCGGGGCCTGGAATGCCGATTGGTCCTGGGGTGCCCTGGGAGGGAGAGAGCAGAGGTGAAGGACCAGGTGCTGGGGGCCTGGGAGTCCTGCCCGACAGCTGGAGATGAGCGAGGGCCGAGGCCCAGTTTTCAGGGTTGGCGAGGCCGGTGTGTTCAGCACAGTCATGTGACTGAGTTGTGATCTTTTTTGGGTTTTGGGATCTCACAGGAGAAAGCACCCCCTCCCCGCCCCAGAGCCAGATTCGTGGAATGAAACCCTTTCACATCATAACCAAGCTCACCAAGGCTGAAAACTATAGAATGGCTGCTTAGTTTGCTCCCAGAAGCACTTGGGAGAGAGGTGACCCCATTCCAGGACAGGGCAGCTCTTCGCTGTCACAGCTCCACATGCAGCGGGAAGGTCTTCATGCCACAGAGATCAATGCGGACGTACACGAGGGAGGTGAGAGGGTCATTCAGCAGTGCTCACCCTGCCCCCCGTGGACCTGTCCCCGGCATCAGCCTGTGGAACAGGCTGAAAGGGAGTGACAGCCTCCTGGTGCCTGCCTGCGCTGGCCTGTGGGAAGCTGGGCAGGACTCCCGCTAGGGGGCAGGGAGCTGGCAGCAAGTCGCAGGAGCAGCGCTGCTTAGAGACCAAGCAGATGCCAAGACATCGTCAGACATCTTCCCCAGGTCCCCATCTGGAGCCAGACTGGACCGGCCTGTATTTCACAGCTCCTATTTCTCTGCCTCAGTCCCTATGTAGTTAAGTAAGATCTGCAGGTCAGGTGTGGGGTGTTCTGAGAGCAGCTGTGAAAGTGGGGCACAAGCAGGTGGGATAAGGCTGATGCCTTCACGTGCCCCTTTGCAACTCTAAGGAAGAAGGGCCATGGGCTTCCATGATGCACCACAGTTAAAAGCCAGGGCCAGGCTGGGCTTAGAACTGGCTCCAGGCCCCTCGGGGGCTCTGACTCTTGGGTCCTGGATGTGTGCCCTAGCTGTCTGGGTGCCAGGTCCTCCCACCATAAAGTGAGGGGTAACGTGGGGGTCTGCTCTTGGGCCATCGCCAGGTCGCAGTGCAGGGATGCTAACACTGTTACTGCAGGTCAGCACATCAGCCAGGAGGCACAGCCCCATCCCTCCCTTCATCTGCTCATCAGAAGCTCACTGCTCGGCGGGCCATGGGCCCGCTGGTCTCACATGCAGCCACCAGGCAGATGGGACCCGTGGACTGGGAGGCACTGTGGATACACAAAGCTCGTGTGGGCCCTGAGTGGGGAGGCCTGGTCTCCCAGCCCTGCAGAGGGAGTGGTCCCCACACCACGAGAAGTGACAGTCTGATGTTCACACGAATGCCCAGGGAGAGGAGGCGCCTGTCTGGTGCCTCGGCTGTCTGTCACACGGAAGGGCTGGCCCTCCCCTGGGAACGGAGAAGGGGACGCAAGAGTCCGGGCCCTGCGAGCAAAAGGCCTATGGTGAAAACACATGCATCGACACGGAGCTAGAACCGGCTTCTCCGCTCTGCCCATACCCTCCAGGCTGGCCGCACAGGACTGGGAGGCCCCACGGGCAGACAGGAGACGGACAGAGCTCACAGCATGAAGACAAGACAGCAGGACGCACACACAGACACTGGGTGTTTGCTGGGGCCTCAGCTGCCCTTCGGGAGCTGGGACGGTGCCTGCAGGCCCAAGGTCCCTGGGTGGACAGGGCTCTCAGACGCAGGCCGCCCTCTTTGGCCAGGAGGCCTGCAAAAGTAGTCTGACCTGAGTATGGAGGGGACCCTTGCGGTGCCTGTGGCGGGGACAAGGCATGAATCGCTGAGGAAACGAGGCCACAGTGGGACAGACAGGAGGGATCACAGGCCGGGCGTGGGGTGGTGGGGAGGAGAGGGGAGAAGTGACACTCACCGGTGGCCCTGGCCTGCCGTCCAAACCTGAAGCTCCCTGGACGAAGGGCACAGTTTGAGCAAAAGGAGGAGAGGGGAGGAGTGGGAGGGAGAGAAAGGGACAACGGGAAGGGAAGAGTGAGTGAGCTTGACTCTGGACAGACACGAATGCTGGCGTCAAACACGATGGGAGGACGAGCCCGAGGACAGGGGTGTGTTTACATGGAGACCAGGACGACACGGAGACACCAAACGCTGTGGCCGCCGCTGAGCAGGCAGGGACAACGCCAACACAGAGGCTGCTCAGTCCTCCACGCATCCCGCTCCCCTTGTGCCATATCCAGGGACCCTCACCCTCAGGGTTTGGGAGTGTGAGCAGAAGCTGGCTGGAAGAGCCCAGCCCCTGAGTAAGAAGACTGACCCCGCTTGACATTTCTCCGGCATTTTATCGTTTGCAGAACTCAACACAAACTCAGTCTGTTCACAGGCTGCAAACAGGGGCCCTGTTTTGGAAGAGGCCTTGGAAGCAGCTGACTGGATCATAGGCCTAAGGCCACGCAACCGCCGTGGCCAAAGAGCAGGGGCAATGATGTTCAGGCCCATCCCCATTAGTGATGGATGCTGGGAATCGAGCTCTCGCTCCAGTGCCAAGCTAAGAAGCTGTCCTGTGGCCCACCAAGAGGGGAACATTTTCTAAAGGTGCCAGTGTGACTAGCCAAGGAGAAGTCAACAGGAGTTTTCCAGTTAGTAAAGATGAGTTCCTGGAAACTTTCTAACTGAGCTCAGAGATGAGCCTCAACCGCAGGATTTCCAAGGCAGAGGAAGGCCCGGGGAGAAGAGGCCAGAGAGCCGATTCCGCCCAGAGAAAGAGCACTGGGCAGAAGATCTGCCAAGGCCTTGGTTCTCAGGGCTAGGCCCGTGTGGCTCTGGGACTGCCCTTGACCCTTGAGGCTACCGCTGAAGTTCTCAACTCCAGCGCACATTAGCATCTTCCGGGCGGTCACACACAAGCCAGGTGCCCAGGTTCTGCCACAGCCCAGTTCCATGAGTCTCCCAGAGCGGGGTGAGCTCTGTCCAAATGTTGGAGAATTCAGTAGCTACCGGGCACTTTGTCATTCACACGGCACTTTTTGTCTGTATTACCTGTCTCATCCCTGTGTCATTTGCATGTCAGCACCTGACTACACTCTCTAGCAGTCACTGGGGTTGGTGGGGCCATGAAGGTGGATGAAGAGAGATTTGTGCTTGTGGGAGACGGAAGGAGTTTCCATAGGAGGGAGGGCATCATCAGTGCAGACACAGCTGACCAGAAGGAAAATGTCTGCTCAAGTCATCGATATTTTTATAGCCCAACAAGCAAAATATTGCTACAGTTGTGCATTAATGATGCTATAATTATACCTTTTGAGTTGGCAGTGATTATATTAACCAGATCTTCAAATTCTGCAGGTCTGGGGTAATTGGTTTCCCTTTGTTGCCCAGTCCTTTGTGGCTACCTGGGGTGGGGTCAGGCCTTGAGTGGGGGATGGGGGAGTATAGAATAGAAGGAGCCTCTTTCTGAGGATGTGGACTCAGTGGAAACAGCATGTGGCTCAGTCTGTTCCCCAACTTGCTATGTGACCACAGGTGGGCATCGTCATAATGATGATATAGGTTGCTCGTGTCCCTTCCAGCTCTTAAAAACCCAACTGGAAGGAAGTAATGTGTGCACCTGGATACAGGTGAGAGGTGACAAGACCACCAGGCAACAGGGGTGGGGGGCAAAGGGATGAGCCCTACCTCCGGGATAGGCAGGTGTCCTGAGCAGCCTGAGCTGCTGACCAGGAGCCTGCAGCTGTGAGCAGGCAGAGGCCTCTGTGGCCCGGGGGAGAGGGGCTCAGGCAGCTGGGAGTCCCCACATTACACTGCTGAGGCTGGTGGTTGGGAGGAGAGAGCCACCTGGGAAATAGGGGTGAGATGGAGGGTACCTCATTGTTCCACTGTCCACAAGTCCTCCAGGCTGGAGCCACAAGGGGCAGATTTGATTGCCCTGAATCAGGTACACTGGGGGTCCAGAGAATGTTCCTGATCCCTTAGGTGTGCAGATCTTTCCTATTTAGCTTTATATTCTCCCATCACTAAGGCAAGTCCTGTTCTAGGGAGATGCTGGGAAATTAAAGCCTGCAGCCTGGCCCAGGAGGGAAAGAAGGCCACACAGGGCCCTGGAACACTCAGAACTGGAGATCTGGGCTTTTCAGGCAGCTCTCACCCCAATCCCTGGCCAGGGCCTCCCCTGTGGGCTCCTCGCAAGGTCTTGCTAGGGCCCAGATACTTACGGGTAATCCCAGAGGCCCTCGGTCTCCTTTTTCTCCCTGGACTCCCTTCTCTCCTTTTGCTCCATCTAGTCCTGCTTCCCCCTGAGGAGAGGGGAGGGAGGAGGTCACAGAGGGGAATGTCCCAGACCACTCAGTCCCATCTTATCCTGGTTGGAGAGGAGGGAGGAGGTGAAGGTGGTCGGGCCAGCAGTGGCAGGCTGAAACGCCAAGAATCCTGTGTCGCTAGCTGTCTTTGTCACAGTTCACATCTGCCACCACAGAAGGAATGAACAGAGTGAGGACAACACACAGAGCACTTCTGGGTCAGGCTCGGGATGGGCACCACTGCAGGGCAGGACCCTAGGACCCTGCAGGATTTGCTTCCAGATGCATGAAACACCACAGTCAGCAGGGAGAAGAAACTCCCCCAAGTTCGACAAATAGTGTCGGGGCAGAGTTAAGTACCACTGTCCTGGCCACCAGCTGCCGGCCCTTTTATTCCTTTGCAATGCATTGGTGAGGTCAGAAGAGCCCTGAACCAGAGGGCAGTGTGCGTGGACCTGGGACACAGGACATGGGTCCTGTGGTACAATGCTGTTAGTTTTCCTCCTGTACTTCAGGGTGAGTGAAAAGTTTGGGGCAGGAAAGTTGAGAAAAAGCTTTCACTGTTTTCTAAGAATCTAGCCTGTCACCTTGTGGAGTCAAAGGATGGATGGGAAAATTCCGTGTTCCAAGAACTCCAGGTATCAATGCTGGGTATTAAAGGGAGTGTAGGACTTTGTTCTGGTCCAGGGCTCCCCCTGGCTGGAGCATCACAACAGGCCACTTAGGGAGCTGGGTCAGCTGGGTCCCTGAAGCACTTTCTCTCCATTCTGTGATCCCTGGTTCAGCCCCCTCCCCCAGTTCTTCCAGCTCCTGTCACATGTTCTCTTCTTACCTTTGGTCCAGGGAGACCTTGGAGCCCCTGCATTTGAAAACAAGCTGCATTAGAACCACATTTCTATTTCACTTCCCTGCCCACAGGCTGCCCCAGGAGAGCAGGGGTTTGTGCATAGCATATGGTCTGAGGTCCCTGCCCAAGACAGATAGAAGGGAGCACAAAGGGGGTTCTGCTTGGGGCTCCTTGGGGTACAGTTGGAGCCAGTTTTCTGTGACCTGTGACTTGTTTCTAAACTTGGTGCCAGCCAGGTACCAGGAGCTACAGAAAATTTTTCTGTGGCCATGGCTGAACCAAAATCTCAGGAAGTGGAGACTGAGGAAATAGCAAAAACGAAGTAAATTGACATATACAGAGCATTTAGAATAGTGTTTGACACACCATTATGGTTTCAATAAATGTTTGCTCCTATCAGTGTTGCCATTGCTACATTGTCTAGGAAGACAGTGGCGAGTGCCACAGGGACAGTGAGCCATGCAGAAGTGGGACTCCCCATTTCTAATAGGTCACTTACATGGCTGGGTTACGTAGCATGAGGTCCCCCCAGGTACAGGGCAAAGGGCCCCAGGTTACACTTCTGTAACCACAAGAAGGCCCACCCCACAGACTGGTGTTAATGGACCCCTTTCTATTTTAATCCTGTTTTCTTGCCAGCAAGGTATCTGGCAGGAGGAAGGGGAGGAGCCAGTGTCTGAAAGCAGATGTTGGACACAGCTCGGAGAGAAAGCAAGTGCTGCCATGCAAATCAACTGTTTCCAGAGAGTGAGAGGCCGCCCCAGGCTCCTCAGTGTCTCTGGCAGTTTAACATAGGAGGGACATTAGAGACCTGACCACAGTGGACTGAAATGCTGCTGACCAGGCCTCCAGACTCACCGGAGGTCCAGGAGGCCCCTCTGGCCCTGCTGGCCCAGGCACCTAGAAGCCGAAACGGAGTCCTGTTAGTCTCCACGTGGTCCTCCCTCCTGACATGGCCCAGGGCTCTCCTGAGACCACAGGAGGGCAGGACCTCCATCCACTGAGGCCAGCCCATCACAATCTCCCTCATCATCACACCCTGGTTTGGAGAAGCTGAGATTGTTTGTCTGGAATAAGGCGATGCTGACATGTTTCTAAAGAAAATTTTTCAAATCTCCAAGTTTGCAACCATTTCCCTCCAGCGCTGCTGGCAACAGAGGAGATTCAGACTCTACTATGGTGGAGGGGGAGGAGCCGCTTTCCTGTGTAGGGCTGTTGCTAACGTAGATGTTGTCAGCTCGCCTGTTCCTTTCAGAGCAGGACACCCCATCCAGCTGTGGGCTCTCAGGTGCCTTGGCTACCCTCTGGGATAGAATTCCCTGCAATGTGCCCTGGCCGAGGACCCCTCTGTCAGGCCTCTATAGAGTCCTTTGGGCCGCTGGGCTTTTTAGCTCCTTATTTCCTCATAGAGAAAAAAATCTTTAGGAACTCTACCTTCTTTAAAAAAATAAAGAAAGCTTGCCTTTTCATATTGTAAATGAGAAATGGATGATGGCAGTGGTTACAGAATTCTATACATGTATTAAAGTTCACAGAATTGTATGTACTTTTCCCAAAAGTTGGTTTCTCCTATTTAATAGTTTTAAAGCTAAAAAAGTTATAGACACATTAAAACATTTTGTAAAGAGAACTGAAGTCAAGAAAAAGAATAAATTTCTGATTTATCTGACTGAGAAGCGCTGCTAACATTTTGCTTTCTTTCCTTCCACATTTTTATGCATAAATGTGTTGAATGTATATATTCATGATGATACATAAATATAACTTGGGTTTTTCTCCTCTTCATTTAACTTGAGATACATTTTCTCAGTTTTTTATGTTCCCACAAGCCTCCTTCCATGGCGATGTGTGAGGCATCAAGGTGCCTGTTACTGAGTCGCTTCTTCACAGCGCCAGGAAGATTCTTAAACATGGCAGCTATCAACCCTCTCAGCAGCATTAGCCAGAATCATTGTCCTTCTCATTAGGAATATGAACTGTTTCCAGTTTTTACATGAAATACTTCTGGGAGGGACAGTTTTGGGTCTAATGCTTCTCTTGCACTTGGGGCTATTTTGTAGGGGACTCCCCATTTCCAACAGGCCACTTACATGGCACAGGATCAGGTCTGTCTCACTACATCAGATAGTATGGGGTTGTGGACACGAAGGGTGGTGGGGGCTGCGAGCAGGCATGGAGGGGGCTGGGGGGCCTCTCCCTTGGCTCTAAGGTGTTTCTGAACAGTCAAGCCTCCTCCCACTTGCCGCCTCCAGCGGCAGGACAGAAACATGCATATCCTCTGTAACCTTGCAGACCCTGAGGGTGGGGGGCACCCTGCAGCAGCAGCCTCGGGGCTCCGCGCTAGCCACCTGGTGCTCAGGAGGCTCCACAGACCTTCAGCTTCCTGCCTTTCCCCGCAGTCAGGCAGTTGGAGTTTGATTCTAGAGCACAGGGATGCCAGGCATCCAAGAGAGGCTGTCACTTCTGATAAATCTCTTGTCAAATATCATCTAGGATGCAAAAAAGGAGCAGGTGTGACCTACCTCTGCTCCTGGGTCACCCTTCTCCCCGGCTTCTCCTTTTTCTCCCTGCAGGCACAAAACACCAGAGTGAATCTTGGGGGCCCTGCACCGCCCCACCCTACACCCCTGTGACAAACTCTACTGGTCTATCCTCAGCATCGTGGCTGTGGGCCGGAGCTGTGACCTGACTCCTAGCCTTAGGAGGAGGGGCTGGTGCTCTGAATGGTCCCTGTGGTGTAATGACCCTGGGGTGGACCTGTGACTTGTTTCTAAACCACAGAATAGGCCACATGGCACAGATGATGGCTGTAAGTGTATCACAGATCATTACATCCAGGTTACAAAAGCAAAACACAGCATGTGCTAAGATTATGCCATGAATCTGTTACATGGTTCCATCTTGCTAGCTCTGAGTACTGGCCAGACCACCTTTCTGTCCTTGGCCTTGAAGTAGTAAGCTTGATTGCCTACCATGGGGAGGCCACGTGGCTGGGAACTGCAGGTGACCTCTAGGAGCCGAGAGTCTCAAGAAATTGAATTCTCCCCACAGCCAGGGACCTGGTAGGAGTACTCCTAGATCCAGATAAAGGCACAGCTGGTCAGCACCTTGGCTGCAGCCTGGTGAGACCTTGGGCGGGGGGCCCCAACCAGGACACCTCAGCACCCTGACCTCTAATAAATGTGCTATTTGAAACTCCTACATTTGTGGAGGCTTTTTTATGCATCAGTAGAAGATGAACAGGGCTCCTGAGCCCAGAGCCTCAAAGCAGTCATGGAGGAGGCTGACGGAACAGCCATGAGCCCCTCCATCTCAGAGCTGCCCACCGTGGAATGGGAGTCACCGCTTCTCCTGGCACTGGGTTAGATGTGGGACTGGGTGGCCCCTAAGGTGTTTCCCACTTTCAAGGCAGGGCCTTTGAGTCTAAGGGCCCAGCACTCTGGGACAGGTAGGCATCTGAGGACAGGTCACTGTGCCTTGGGCTGAGGAAGCTGGGGCCCATCTGCTCAGAGCAGCTGCCTATCAAGAGTGGTGGGAGGAGTTAGTACAGCCGTGTCACTGCACCAGGCTCCCCAGGCTGGTGGCCTGTGAGAAGCGACCTTGCTCTGCACCATCTTTGCAGTTGCCTGCCAACACCCCTGCGGCCGGCCCTCTCGCCTTACTGTAAATCCTGGGAGCCCGATGGGACCGGGCAATCCTGTCGCTCCGGGCCTCCCTTGGTCACCTGGTTCTCCTTTCTCCCCAGTTGGGCCGTCTAGACCCTACAGATCAACAGAGACCTCTGTTAGAGAAGCTCAAGGCTGTCATGCAGAGCATATGTGACCCTGACACAGGCCACCCTGCATGCACGGCGGCTGCTTCCCTCTAAGGCTGAGTGTCTGGATGGTGCCTGTTTCATAGATGGAAACCCTGAAAAAGCTCCCAGGTCAAGTTAGCAGCCTGTCTGGATTCAGCTGAGGCCCACCCCTTTTTTTGAGAAAGGGTCTCGCTTTGTAGTTCAGGCTGGCCCTGAGCTTATTATGGAGCCCAGGCAAGCCTCAAACTCAGCAATCCTTCTGTCTCTGCCTCCCAAGTGCTGGGATTACAGGCATGGGCCACCAACATTGTGGTATGTGGTACTGATTGCTGGTGGGTTTGAGTCACCACGCCCAGTAGAGTTGTATGTGGTCACCAGGGATCAAGCCAGGGACCTTGTGTTTGGTAGGCAGGTGCTGGAACCACTGAACTAAATCTCTGGCCCAAGGTCCCTTTTACATATGAAATCTATCCTGGGGGCTGAGCTTCTGCATGCTCCCCACACCCCTGGCTATCTCTTTTCCCAGAGGCCCATGAGGTATACAAGGAAGTTATACAAGGATGGCATTATTATACACAGTTTAGAGGCGAGGAAACTGAGGCTCTGTGAGACATAAGGATTTTTCCCAAGGGTACAGTAGGTGCAGACAGGACTCAGTTCTCCTGAGTCAGGAAACTGTTCATCATAGAGTGGCCTGAGGAGAAACACAGTGAATATCCCTCATTCTGCTAAGTCCTGGCCCCAAGTTTCCACCCCAGGCAGATGCTGACATCATGCAGAGCCAACACCAGGCATGAAGGTGGCACATGGATGTGGACCAGCAGCCCTGCCACTTACCGGCAAGCCTGCTTGTCCAGTCTCCCCTTTCTCCCCAGGGCCACCTGGGTGTCCAGTCTCTCCCTTCATCCCTGGAGGTCCATCCTTCCCTGGAGGCCCTTGCGGGCCAGGGGGGCCCATGTCTCCTGGTTTGCCACGAGGTCCCTTTAGAAAATACCAATAACACTTCTCAGCCAAAAAAAGGAGAAAAGAAGAGAGAGAGGGCAAGACCAGAAATGACAGGGATGTCTAGAGCACTTGGCTTTTTGGCGCTTGACTGGAGCAGGCAGAACTCAGCTCTGTGGCTCCTCTATCCCCCATTCCTGGCCCCTCAGGGGGTCACAACCAGCTTTTTCTAGAAACTTCTGGCTCCTTCAACACTCAGAGTGAGGCTTGTCTGGGGTGACTCTTCTTACCTTTTCCCCATCGTGTCCTGGAGGGCCTGGTAGTCCAATCTCTCCCTGTAGCAAGAACAATTAACAGTGACTCTCAGAGCAGAGACAATGACAGTGGTCACCTATGTGGCACCTCTGGGTGCCAACCAGCCTACTCTGCATTTTCCCACAGAGCCCGGGCACGTTACTCCTCCCCACAGTCCTGAGAAGGGAGGCCCTTCACTGTGCTTGCTTTACGGACTCTGCCTCTCTGCCGCTTGCCTCTCTGCTCAGGGCACTGGCTGTGCAGGCCCACAGATAGTGACTGGGAACCGAGATCTGAGTCTGGCATCCCAGCTTCATGTCTTATTTCAGCACCCACCTTGAGCGCACAGCCTCTGGGAGCCCCAGGCTCTGTCTCCGGCTGTCTTGCTCCTCCTGCCTCAGCGGGCCACTGGGCCTACCTTCCCCTTCCTACCAGCTCAAGCCCTTTCCTTAGGCCAGGGAAGCAGGAGCGGGTGGCCTGGCAAAATGGTGTAGGTGTGTCCAAGGGAGCTGGGGAGGAAGGACAGCTTTGCCTGATGGCTCAGGGGAGGCCTGGACTTAGGTTTGAAATACGAGAAGTCTCGCATACTGGAAAGAGAGGAAAGAACTTGAAGGACAGAAGGGTGGTCTTTCTGTGAAAAAGCACCAGATGGGTAGGCATAAGAACCAAGGGAAAGATCGGTTGAGGGATGTGGGATTCAAATGACACCCTGCACAAGGGCAGCTTCGTGCTCTAGTGTGTCTAGGGGTTCATCTCCAGACACCAGCGTCTTTGAAGATGAACTGCAAGACCCCAAGTGGATGGCAAGAGAGGAGGGTGCATCCCTGGCCAAGGTGGGATGGCAGAACTATGGTGTGTAGCAGGACCCACACGCTCTGGAGCAGGAAGTGCAGGGCAGAGCCCGGCGGCGTTTGGGAAGATGAGAGGTGGCCCTCGGGTCATGTGCTCAGGGATGCTGTGTCCTGACAGGTCTTCACCCTCCCTCCTTCCACCCACTCCCGATCAAGGCAAGTGTTACCTTCTGGCCTGGACTCCCTGGAGCTCCAGGTGGGCCGATTTGCCCAGGAAGACCAGGAGGTCCCTAGGAAAGACAGGAGAGACACGTAGAATTTTTCAACCAGGAGAGTGGTTGTTCCCGGAGGGAAGCTGCATGGAAGCTGGCTTATAAGGAGGTTGGTTTACAGTTGTGTTCAATTGTTTCTTCAGTAGTAGAAACACTTTACTTTTTGCAAAGGAAATCAAGGAAAATCCTGGAAGAGAGAAGCACTCAATGTGCTTGGGTTGAAGAGAGCGGGCTAAGAGCCGTGACCAATAGCCTGGCCTCACTGTCCTTCCAAAAGTATGACTCCATTCCATGAAGGTCCAGAAAAGACACGCGAAATCCACAGAGACAGAAAGCAGCTCCGTGGTGGTCAGGAGCCAGGGTAGTGTGGGATCAACTTCCTGGGGTCTATCATAGAACTTTCTGAAGATACACGGGATTTGCATTTGTGAAACTCATCAAATTCTACACTTAAAATGGGCACATTTTACTGTGAGCTGAACCTAAGATTGGTTTTGAAAGGAAAAAATGTTTGCAGGACAATTTTATTTCCTATACAATGGACCCTTGAGTTATGACTGGCCTCCTATACAAACAACTTGGGTTATGACTAGAATTTTAATTTTAACTCATGACCAAAGTCTTGAGTTATGGCCTGAAGCTGGCCACTTGTGCAGTTGTAAACAGACTCTCAATGATAGAACAGTGCATGTAAGTATAGCTTACTGTCAGTCTGAGCCCAGATGTGCACGTTTGTGGATATGATTTTGCTTTTTATAATCACTGTGATTACTTCTATTAAAGTGTCCCCCACAAAGCTAGAAAAAAAAACTAGGAAAGGAAAAGAAGGTAAAGAAAGCAATCACAATTGAAAA